>BGZK01001728.1:0-112956 GCA_005406025.1 Eumeta japonica
GAGAACATAGTAATATGTTGAGTTCAAAGAAAACTATTCGTAAGTCTAAATTTATATTGTAGGTACATTCCGTATTTTTTGCCGTCCGTCCTTTAGGGCTCTTAGAAGCTATATTATAAGTTATATTTCGTTTCATATTCTTCCTTAAATGTAAAGATAATATTTACCTGAAAAATTTCAAACTTATTCCTGGCGCTGTCGATTATTAAAGTAGTTTTTTTTTTTAGGTTGAGGAAGCAGTTGCACGTCTTTAACTGTTTTTATCATTAATCGCCTATATAAAAATAGGGATGTTAAAGTTTTATTATTTATAGCATTTGCATGTTTGTAACGTCCAAACTATTATAACATCCCAAGTAGTGAATCTACCCTAATATTCAAAAATGTCGATTTTGTTTGCAAAAAAATGCCTTAAATAATAAAAAATATTTTGTTTCATAAGGTTCTGATTGAATTAGATTATGTTATATATCTTTTCTAAGTTTTTATACATTGTATTATATTCTTCTAAATTAACATACACATAATAAACACGTCATTAAAATAATCGTTTGAGAACAAATTTAATATTAATGTTTTCAAATTAATAATTATTTTCTATTAGAATCGTTCTTAAAAAAAAATAAGACAACTAATACAGTCTTTTTCTTTGTTTTTTAGTATGTTATTGGAAGAATATTATTATTTTTTTATTATTGTATAGATGTTTTTAATTTTTAACAGCCTTTTGAATAACATTTTCTTTTAAAAAATATCTATTTTTCTCTAAAAATAATAAAATAAAAAAATTGCAATAACATTCTACTTAGTTAGCAGTTTATGGTAAATAATAAGCTTATTTCAGATTAATGATAACAAATAGAGCGGTGTAAAATTTTGGAAATCATCTCTTTCTTAAATCATCACGCTATGAAAATTGATAAATTTTCATAAATTGGGAAGATATTAGTATAACCTCTAATAACTTTTGAACGAATAACCGATCGTAACGCAGTTTACGACATTTGAAAATGATCTGCTCAACTTAGACTACCTGAATATTTGAACTAATTCCGTTGAGTGGATTTTGAGATATGTCATAATTAAAGTTTTCGTAAATATGTTTTTTCGAAATAATTTTAGACTACTCTATCGATCGACTGTAAAATTTAATCACCTCTTTTTCAGCTGCATTGGTTGCCGCAAATTAAATAAAAATAAGTTCATTTGTTCCAGAGATATCATTAAAGATAATTTTTAATATTTTTTTTTACAATATTTTTGAAACTGCTCTATAGATAAATTAAAAAATCTAACCAGCTCTTCTCCCATAATAAGTGACGTCGATTGTTGCAAATTTGATCTTAATCGGTTGATACGATTTAATATGGTTAATATTTTAAATATATATATAATAAATAAATATAATAATTAACGAAAACTTCTAATAAAGAGTTGTTTATAAATAACTTGTAATATTCTTGATAGATTGGTGTATGGTACTCGCTCATATTCTTTGCTTAAATAACTGTTCGAATGCCGTAAAACAAATATATTTCACATATGCTAAACCACATTTGGTACATTTCAAGAAAACAATCCTCATCGCATCGAAACGATTTCTAATTTGGTTGTATTTGGGCCTTGCAAATTGATTTAGTTGTGACATCAAGATAAGGGAACGGCGCAACCTAATCGTTGCTAGTGCGGTAAAGAAAGTCCTCTCTATGGGTCCTAGTAAAGTCAGCTGCACGAAAATAGCCCATAAGGGTAAAGGACGACTCATCTACGCACCACCCGCAGCGGCTTTTAGCTGATCGAAACTACTCCTTCACATTGAGAATTGGGGAGAATTTCCCGTTTTTAAGGTTCTTATTTGGGAAAGTACAATGCGGATCTTTTTTCGAGCAATTTAATTTTATAATGAAATGAAATATCGATAAGCAACGCATGACCTGGTAGTGAGCACCCCTCACCGGCAATCCATGAGGAAGAATGCGAAAACGAATTTTGACGATCCGGGTATTTTAACCAGGATATTTTTACAAGGTAAAAATCTCAGTTATTATTTATTTTAAGAATGCGAAAACATTTTAATAAAATATTTAAGTTTGAAAATGTTCTTTTAGTTTTGAAAGCACATCAAATTCTTACGACGACTTGAACCAACTGAGGGATCATAGTTTATAGTTTTGGTGCAGACCGCGCCAATCTTTATGGACGATTAGAACGGAATTCAAGGCCAAAGATGCGATAGTTTCATCAAATACAAAATAATTGCGTAATATTAAAAAATGTGACGTAACTGGAATCACATTCAGAGCTTTAGGCAAGAATTTATATTCAAGACGGTCATAAAGGTGGACGAGTATTGTGAAGGATATTAGTCCCATATTATATATGTTTGTATATACACTCGTTGTCAAGTTCATTTGAACATGCAGTAGTGACACACCCTTCCATATTTTAGAGGATTACTATTTCAAATATATCGATCTATTTAATTGCTAGTTAATATTGAAATACCGACATAGAAGAATATAATACGTTTATTGTGTCATCACTTAACTTAACATCTTACCTTTTTCCTATTTACTTAATCCATGATATACTTTTTTGACCAACTCAAAAAAAAAGAGAAACTCAATTTCTCTATATCTTTTGTGTATCTTAGGCAAAATCTTCGTCAATTAAAAACCGATTTAGGTTTTTTCTGCTCTTAATGTTATACTCGAGAGGTTATCCCATTGTCATCAAGTTAGTATCTTATAATAGAGGTCTAGGGGAATCGAGGGATACTCTCATAGTAAACTCCTCGAGTTTGATTTTATTCGTCTTTTTTTGACAAGTATTATCTATATATATGTGTGTATAAATACCACTGACGACTGACTCATCACGAGATCTCCGAAACTATATGTCCGACTGACTTAAAATTCAAAAAGGGTTTTTTTTTTAAATATTTTGGTACCTACTCTACAATTCAATTTTAAAATCAACTCAGGTCTTTTACTCAAGAAACAACATCGATTGCTTCAAGTAGCAATAGTCAGTTAAGTTTTTTTGTTGCCAGACATCGTAAATGAAAAGTTGCAGAAAAATGTTTTTTACAAAATAACTCGTAAAATTCATATTAAATTGATGTTTGGTGTGCGATCAACTTATTCTGCATAAAAACTGTGTCAAATGCGATAAAGTATGTCAAAATGAAATGACGTGTTCGACGGATACCGTACTAAAAAAAATATAAAAAAATTAAACAAATCTAGATTTCTGAAAATGAAGAGCTCAAAACGTAATAAAATTATATTTTTTAAATTGAGGAATTCGAAAAAGTACTATTTTTACATTTTACAGTAACTATTTTTAGACTTGAGGAGCTCAAAAGCACATCAATAATTATTATAATTAGAACTGTTAGGGATGGCCAGCGAAGTCAACAGTTGTTTTCAGATTTTTTTTCTGATGGCAGCATAAGGAATTATTAAAAAAAAATCATATTCATTGTACAACATGGGCAATACCCCTAAAACCGATACAACGAGTGGACTGGCACCACATACGCCAGCCGTGCCGTCGTTGATTGGTTACGACTTATCAGCCCACGGTGATACTGTCGGGTCAATAAAACGCGATTCTACAACGGCAACGTATCATGTTCGACACTTACAGCTAGCTTGTCTCGGCCCGTAACCTGAACGCTAATTGCAGCGTTATCTTCGTACTATATAGATTACCGACTATCGAAAGAAATTAATTTATTTTAGCCCCTTTACACATTGGCGTTTTCTAATGGGGCCGAGCGCACCGGCGCAGTATGTGAAAAAACTCGCACCGCAAACGGCACTATCATTAACGGCCAGGTCGCGCCGGTGTACAGATTAAAAGCGCCGGTGAGTTATAGAAAATGATTTATATAAAAAGGAAAGGTTTTACATACAAGCCTCTACATATGGCGGCGGGATCGCTTAGCGACACCGCTAAACATCGCCAATGTGTAAAGGTACTTAAAATGTACTACATTCAGGGATAACTTTAATCCTGAATCTCGAAATTAATAATAATAATAGCCGTTCGCTTAAATATCGGCGCCCGCCGCAAACGCAAATAAAAAATTGCATAATGCTATATAAACTTTTATTTTATTTATGTCTTGTCTATATTTGCAATTATTATTTATTACTCATTTAACCTCATATCTCCTATGTTCCCTACTCTCTACGTCTGCCATTCGATCTTTTTGAAAACAATACATTTTTACTTGTTGATCAAAACTTGACCGACAAATAAAACACGAAGACGAACGAAACGTCCCACGGAGCTCAACTCCTATATGGCAACTTTTGAAAACATCAATGGTCGTTTTATGAAGCCTAACTTTTTGCTCGCACCATCCAATAGCACCTGTGGTTGCAAAAAACGCTTTGCTGCCCACTCCAGAATACATAAATCGCCGGAAAAGTGAGAATGTGTTGGAGCCGCCATATATCGTAAGGGTTGCATCACGCCACAGGAAAGATCACATATAACCCATCTCCCTTGTTCCTCACATTATATCTCCTACTATTTATAAATCCTGTTTATATCTGTAAATTTTTGCTTACTTAATATTTACTTTTTATGTTTATTTTCTGTCATCCATCCCACATTACTATTATAGGCTGCAAATGTTTAATCCCACGACCTAACCTGTTTTTCTTCACATACTTACGCACAATTATATCCACTATTACCTCTACCTTATTTCTTTTTTCATTGGTAGGCGCTCGAAAGTCATTTACGCTTGGCCTATCCCCGGTAACATCTCAAATAATAAGTCTTATTGAAGTTATACTTCTTTAGGCGGGTTAAGAAAAAATAATGAGAGTGAAATTTTAAGATACGCGCGCATCAGTGTAACACAGAATTAACAGGTTGAAGCCATCTGCTTCGAATTCGAAATTGAATTTCGAATAATGAGAGAATTTATGTTACACTTAATTTAAGAAAATAAATATTTATTTATTTAATTTTTTAAATTTAAACTAAACATTATGAACTGTGTTGACTATCCTTTTCCAGTCCTTTTATTATTTTATTGTAATTAATTATTTGCATGCAATTAAAAACTATTTTTAATAAAAAAAGAAGAATATACGCACGATTTTTTTTTTCTACATGTTCGATGAATTCGCGCGGGCGGGGCCGTGACGCATATGCAAACACGTGCACGGCGAGCCTCCACGCACCGATAACCAGATCGCACGCGTTCATCATTACACACACAGGCGTCTTGAATTAACTGATAAACAATCGATGCTATTCATTTATCCATTTATCCAAAAACACGAAAACAACTATTTTCAAAATGGCGTTTATTTTTAATAAGTGACTAAATAAAGATGAGTCTCTTGATTTGATGAAATAAAATAAAATAATTCCATTATTTAAAGAGGATAGTATATTAAACACCAATAACAACTTTAGGCCTGTACTAGCTATACAAATTCGGAAAAAATTCATTTTAAATCAGTTGTTAACTCATTTTTAGGGTTCCGAGCCAAAATGGTGAAAACGGAACCTTATAGGTACGTCGTGTCCATCCGCCCGTCTATCCATCCATATATCACGTGCATTTTATTCAAAAACTACAAGACTTATATTGATTAAAATTATAGCGTAGATGTCTTGTATAAGCCAGTACTTAGTTTGGTGGTTATACAACAAAAATATTTCTGCGGGGGGCACACCATAGATGTAAAAAAAGCAGAAATAAAGATTTTAAAGCAAACATCTACGAGTGGCATATATTTTGACATAAAAAAACACTTAAAAGATTGTAAACAATTTTTCTAATTACGTGAATAATTTCGGAAATAATCATTCCGAAAGTTGCAAAAATTTTGTGTCCCACCCTCGCAATTTTCTAAACCTTATCTCCAAAAAATATGAAAAAAATAACAAAGGTAACGCTTATTAAATACTTTTAACAAAAATTTTTTTGAATATGGTTAGATATACTGTTTTTGAGTTATTGTCGAAAAACTGCGCTTATCAACAAAATGACGTAAGTACAATGAACATACGCACTTTTGCTGATACACTAGTTTACAGTAAATTAATAGTAATAGTTGACATATCCACTTGTTTTTTATTATTTAGCAGACAGCATTGAACAACAATGTTCAGAAAACCCCGCGTTTGACGTTGAACATGTTAGGAGGGTGAATGGAGAAGTTAATCGCAGTCTCCCTTCCACTCAAAGACGATTTGGATCCCATCACTAAAAATGAGATCAGCAAACATATCAAAGTCCTTAAAATTAGAAAGGCTCCAGGAGTGGATTCCATTAGGAGTAAAGCACTCAAGTATTTTTCTGCACCACTCGTTGCTCTCTTGGTCGCAATTTTTTATGCGTGCATGAAAAATTGTTATTTTCCCACAGCTTGGAAAGAAGCTGTAATTATTGGAATTCCTAAACCAGGAAAACCACACGACTTCCCCTCTAGTTATAGACCTATCAGTCTTTTGAGCATACTAGGAAAATTATTTAAAAAAACGCTCAAAACTCGCTTAAGCGAACATCTTATAGGTAAAGGCCTTATAATTAATGAACAATTTGGATTCAGACTTAACCGTTCTTGCCCGCGACAAACCCTCCGACTTGTGGAATACATTCTGAAGGTTTTAAAGTGAAAAGAAAGACAGTGGCGGTCTTCTTTGACGCAGCCAAGGCATTTGATACAGTATGGCACGCAGACCTTATATATAAGCTCTAGCAACTAGAGCTTCCAGATCTTCAAGTAATTATTATCCACCAGTATATTAGTAATCGCCACTTCACCTTCCGACTTGACAATACGTACTCGTCAGTTAAACCAATAAGAGCTGGTGTACCTCGAGGCTTTACGCTCTCCCCTCTGCTGTACTCCGCGTACGTAAATAATATCCCACTGCCGCAAACAGGCGTCCAACTCGCGCTATTCGTGGACGATACTGCACTGTTTCTTAGATCTAACTGCCTCCGGAACATTTTACCGCGTTTACAGAGGGCCATTGATGAGCTGACTTAATGGCTCCAACTCTGGAGAATAGAAGTCATCCTGGAAAAATCAGCATCTATTTACTTTGATTATAGCTCTCGAAAATCGACTATCATAGTACTATTAGATACTCCACATTTACGTATACTTAATCAACCGATTCCGTGGCAATACCATAATAAATATTTAGGTATCACAATCGATAGGCACCTTCACTTTAAAGACCATATCGCTCGTGTTAGGAAATTAGCATTATTTTACCTATCACGGTTATACAGTATGAAAGGTGGAAAAAATAAAATGTCGTTACACAAAAAGCGTACGATATACACGATATGTATCAGGCCTGTCAATACATACACGTGTCCAGTTTTTATTCATCCGCTTCATAGGAGAAAAATATTTGTCCTCCACAGTAGTGTCAATTGTTGCTTCATCGCAGTCGTAGACAGTCGGTGCTCCAAGATGGTCGGAATGAGATCGACGGGATGTCGTGGCAAGAAGGTCGATGACCAACCACAAGAAGAGTTAAGGATGGAACCCCGAGACTCGCCCGAGAGCCCCTCTGTCATTGAGAATACCACGACCGCCCAGATGACACATGGAGAAGCAACCGTCGCCGAGAGCGTTATCTCTACATCATCGAAGCGAGCTCCCACTGTGAAGTTGAAGACGTCTAGGCGTCGGGAAGTGGCGCGCGCCGAATAAGAGTGCGCGAGAGCGCTATATGAAGCAGCGAAGGCTAAGGAATGCCTGGCGCGCGCGGTTAAGGCCAGATTAGAAGCAGACATTAGCTCCGGGGAAGAATGTGAAGCCGCATCTGTGACAGAAAGTTCGAGGGGACGCGTAGGATCGTGGTTGGAGACTCAGCCACCCAGAAATGAATCACCACCCGGATGCCCTTCCGCGCCGGAGTGGCAAACAACGGCTGACAACTCACACGACATGCGGCCGGAACTTAGAGGACGATCACCACCGTGTCCGATAAAGGAATCGCCGTTACGTCCTGAAGAAAACATCACAGTGTTACGTAACGAAACCGGCGCGGGAGTGTGCACAAACAAAGAATCGAAAAACACGGAAATAGATGGAATAGTTACAGCTTTGAAAGAGATAGTAAAATGCCTCCCACGATCTCAAGCGCAACACCAGCCGTCATCATCGTCTGCCTTGCAGTCCATGAAGAAAGAAAGAGGTCACGTCACAAAATTGCTATATTTTAGTGGAAATTATAGCGACTGGTTAGTGTTTAGAACAGGGTATCGACAGACTGCTCCGTATTTGGAAGAAATAGATAACATAGTGAGATTGAGAAAACACATCGTCGGAGCGGCCGCCGAAGCGACGAAAACACTGTTCATAAGTGAAAGGTCTTCTCAAGAAATATTAGATTACCTCGAACAACGCTATGGAACTCTCGAAGCCTTGGTCATCGCCGAAACCAACAAACTTCAAGCGTTACCGAAAATTGGAGAAGAGCCATATAAGTTGTATGAATTTTCGGCAAAGGTGAACGGAGTGGTGGGAACAGTAAAGGCGCTCGATAAAACGAAGGAACTTAATAATCCTGAAATAATTCATGTCGCCATATCGAAGCTTTCACACGCCTTATCATTGAAGTGGTACAGCTACTAAGCTCAGAAAATAGGACGTTCCGGACATCATCAAGTTAGCTGATTTTTTGAACACCAAGTGTGCAATTTAAGGGAAGTTCGAGACGCCTGGGAACCTCGCGCCACTGTGCTTTTGAAAATAATTCCAGTAGTAATACGAGGTGCGACCGCTACGTTATCTACGTTTGCGTTACTAGACGAAGGGTCTACCGTCACGCTGATAGAAGCCGCCATTGCCGAACGCGTGGGAGCGACCGGCCCAGAAGAGCCGTTCACCATAGAGGGAGTGGCCGGTGCTCGAATAAACGCGAACGAGTTCAGAAAATAAGCATCTCGATCCGAAGACTGCACCAGAAAGCGGAACATCCATTGGTAGCTCACACTGTTCGCGACCTCCATATAGCGCCATAGTCGATACCGAAAGCATCATCGAGGAGTGTGACTATCTGGCGGATATCCGACATCAAATTGCTTACGAGAACAGCACACTTACCATCCTGCTAGGTCAGGATAACTGGCATCTCATCGTGACGCGCGGCGTGAGGAGTGGTGGCCTTCAACAGCCTGCAGCTTCATTCACTGAACTGGGATGGGTGTTGCATGGTCCATGCTCTCGTCGTGGGTGGAAAGATCGAGTAAACCTCATACAGTCTCAAGAAGAAGAACAAGAAGACTCCATCGAAAAGCTTATAAAAGAACATGTCGCTCTAGACAACATAGGGATAACACCACGACGACCGAAGACGGATCCAGACAAGCGTGCTCTCGACATTCTGGAGAAAGAGAGTAGAAGAACGACAGATGGTAGATTCCAAACTGGGCTGATTTGGCGAAAAGAAGACGTTGACATTCCAAATAACAGAAATACAGAGTTGTCCCGTTTACATAATTTGGAGAAAAAATTGAAGTATGATGTAGAATTGAAACATGAAACAGGAGGAGAACGAGTGCTCCACTGTACCTCCACACCGGAGAGCATCTACGCAGCAAAATGTAAGCGAACCTGAAAGAGGGAAGACCATCCCACCTGGAAGTCGAATAAAACGAACAATGTAACCTTACCTTCATCTTCAAAATGTCACGAAATCGGCGCGTAAGTGTGTATGATTTAAAAAAATCCCGTTTTCTAGTTTTGATAATAAAATACGGTACTTTATTTATCACATTTTCCATTTTCACTGAATTTTTTTTATTATTATAATATGCTCGACACCATTTGGAACGTACTATTGCCTTCGCGGTGGTAAAACAAGTTACCGAGATGTAAGCTTATAGTACTGTCTTTACATCTTTGAGTTTAAAATAAACTTATAATGCGTAATGGTATTATAATTTATTTACTCTTTCTTCCAATTCAGCAATCTTTTCATCGAAATTCATCGCACGGGCATTTTATAATGGTAAATCGATCATAGCGATATTAATTATACTGGAGATTTTTAGAACTCTGTGGCTTGCCTATACCATGACCGCTACCATAGTTAAGGAAAGTGGAGCCACCTGTAACTCATCATTTAAATGTTTATCTAATATGAGCATCATAGGAAAATAATTTCTACATACAACAGGCATGGTTAGTGCACTTTAGTGGTTATAATGGTGTAGACCAAGGGACGTGCTGCTTGTCCTCTTGAGTTTCAGATTAGTCACTCCTTACGACATAATATCCAGTCGGCGCTGAAGAGTACTCTTTTTTTCTACCTTCTCACGGATCATAGTACTATAAAAGAATTTTTAAAGCATTTAGACTACAGAAGTTTATTTATTATTATATGTGGGGAATAACTAATCGACAAATGATCATTTACTGCTTGCAATCAGCTTAACGTGTGTATACGTGTACCTAAACATGATGAAAGTGATTCAAGTGAAATCTTTATCTTATCGAGGCTTGCGACGCTCGAAAGTGGCTGCGTGGACTGGCCACTGTTATCAGCCGCTAGACCTATTTCGAAGCACGCGCATGGTTTAGACGCGGTTGCGTCTTGCTACTGCACACGACACTATATGGACTTTAATCGATTGATTTCTATCAATATTTGCGAAAGATCTAAAAATACGATTTACAAATACGATTGAGTTACTTGTTATCAAAAATCACTACTTAATGTTGATACATGAACCGTAATCTAGTAGATGCATGATTTATATTTCACAATATTTATTGTGATATTTAAGAATTGGTAATGCGGGAATCATCGAAAATAATTCTAAGTACAGCAATGGAGCAAAATAATACGAAGTACCTAGGGAGTTCTTATATACGTAGTAAATTAGTAAGGCAGCTTAAATAGGAAACTGCTTCACTACATAAACTCAGATATGAGTAACATACGAATTTCATGAGTCTATATTTATTGTAGTTGCTAAGTTTAAAACAGCGTTACAAAATTCCATTCATTTCACATGTCAGGTCGACATTATGAGTCAATTTTTAATTTTACAAATGGTAATTTTTTAATTTTATTATTGGCACCACAAAATTAATCCCCAACCTAAGTTCATTTATTTGTTATATATGTTCGAGACTGATTTGCCTAAATTTGTATGTGTGGTTTTTTTAACTTACTTAACTTAAAAAAACTTACTTTTTTTATTTAGTCAATTCGGAGAAATGGGCCGTGACAGAGGTTCAAAAGTGAATGAATAAATTGCATTCGCAATCTTCACAATAAAATAAAAACAAATTACGTTGAATAATTTCAATATTAATGCAAAAGAATTAACGTCTAGCTTCAAAGCGGTTGCAGAGATAAATTAATTATTATTATTTGTCGAAAAACAAATCAAGGCCGCTTAAGTTATTGAGAGATCGATACATATTTTTTTAAAAGCGACAATAACTAAAGCCTATAATTTTAGCCAGTTTGTTACGAGATAAATTGTTTGATAAATTTAGCACTATTGTTTTAATAACTTATACCTGGTTAGAAGATATTACTGTTTTCTTTTATAATAGCATTATCTATGACATCCGTGATTAAAGACGAAAAATCCATGATTACAATTGTTTTTAACTCCTAACACAAGCAGAGGAATATTGCAAGTTTGCCGTGCGTATCGTCTGCGACATCGCAGATGCCAAACGGCTGAATCGATTTCGTTTTAATATTTTTTCTCTGAAAGATGACTTGAAAAGTGTTCTTAGCCATAATTTAAGAAAATTAGTTGATACATTTGAAGCTTATCAACTCTTTTTTAATAGACGAATGGATGTAAGCATTTTCCACATATTTGATTGATCAAAATTCGGTATTCTGTTACGACAGTGATATTAGGACGTAGTAACTTCAAACCGATGCTGCAAAATCACCTAGAATTGGCAGAATATTCAATTACACCACCAACCCACAGCAGAGATGTTGTGTGTGACATATAATTTAATTTATAAGGAATTTATTCCTTCGCCTTGTGTATCGGCTGATCACCTTCGCAATGTTATTCCGATCACTGCTTCGTTCTCGACTTGGGTCCCGATCCTGCTCTCGATGCCGATTTGTCTCTCTAACAATTTTTGCCGCGGTCCCGCTTTTGATTCCGATCCGGTCTTTATCATAGTAGATTCTGATCCCTCCATTTCCCCGCACTGAATATAATGCAGTATAATGGTTTTTAGAAAAAAGTATGAAATACTAATGTGTGGAAGGTTCTTTAAAGGAATCGAGTTAATGAATTATTACTATTTGGTAAGTTAGAATAGGGTGCTTAATACAGCATGGTAGAATGTTATAGTATACTACAGACTACAGAAACAAAACAATGATGAAATACGATGATAGTATTAATGAATTTTAATTACATACAATAGTAGTACAAAAATCAGTACAAAATTAAAGTATCGAAATCCTGCTTCTCAGTCTTTGCTATTTCTGCTAAATTCAATCTATCACGTGGATTATTAAACAGCCGTCTGTGGTTGAGTTCACAAATAACAAAACCCTGCAAGCTTTTATGGGATTTAAGGCCATGTAAGCTTAGCTTTCATTGCCCTTTTTATTATGATTCCTTATAACTTATGGACAGTTGTCGATCATAGTATGTCCAGCAATGAAAAGTTTAAAAAGCACGAAAAATCTAAATTAACAATATAAGAAAACCACGACACAAACGACATCATTCAAAATCATCGCATCGCTTGGATCAAAATACTACCACTACTTATATTTAACTTAAAGGGTCAATACGTACAATTTTTTTTTTTACTTTTTGAAGGTGTTGTTTGTGTTAGGAGTTTTTAAACTTTTTTATTTATAGTGGAAAATCGCAAATTAGGTAAAAATCCACAATATTAAGATATCAAAGTATTTACTTATAGAAAGACTAAATATGTGTCACCTTGTAAATCCAACATAACAGCAGATGTAGGCGACGTTCCAAAATGGAACTACGGCACCTCCGAGGACACAAGAAAAGGAGCGAGCGACGATCGGTATGACCTATGAAATGCAACATCTTAGTCCCTCTGCGTCTTACAAAGTAATGAACGGCGCTTGAGGCTGTAGACAGACGAGTTAAGACGAGCCCTGAGGAACTCAGGAGAGGACAGTGGGTGAAAATGCTTATGCGTTTGTACGCATACGACAAGCGAGCGCATGTCGTCGTCCGAAATTACAAAACATTGATACGTTTGTTCGAGGTTTTTGCACATTCATACTTAATTTTCGAGTTAAGTCACAATACGCGTTAGTACACACGGGAGCAAAGTATCATGTGTAAATTTAGAATTATTGGACAAGTATAACACTATTGAACGTGTCAATTCTATGGTGACTGCTTAATATGAGTGATGACGCTTTACACTTATGAGACTTAATGCTTTGAAGTGAAATATTGCAAGATTTCAATCTGGACACACTTTTTATGTTTTCTTTTGTTTGTGGTTTAGAGACTTTACTAAATTTAGATATAGTTTTTTTGAAGATCTGTAAAATAATGAACTTTGGGTGAGATAGGTCATTGAGTCGTTAATTTAACAAAAACATTCAAACAGGGTATTAAGCTCGACAAAAATGAACTTGGAAGTGGTTAAATTTAATACTTTTACACAAGAATCTAAACGTGACATAAGCTTAAATAAATTAAAATACACCAGCAGAAATTATGAATGAAACAGTTGGACATTTTTGAATCGTTACCGATTGGTAAGTTACGTAGTGTGAGGATGCTATGAGCCAAATTAGAATAAAAACTGGCATCTAAATCAGTATAGTGTAAATATGCATTTTAAAAATTAACGTTTTTAGTTGTTAACAACCAATATAAGTACTCTCGCTCACATTTGACGCAAGTTGTGAGTCATAAAAAATATGATCTTCAAAAATTCATGATTCTAAAAACCTTCCACTTTTTTTTCGAAAATGAAGAGCACTCCAAATATTAAGTTAGTTTTCTATATAAAAATAGGACATATAAAAAATTATGTCTGAATAGGCTTGAAAATACCCTTTGGAAGACCTTTAAAAAACAATTTTTGGAGGTGTTTTGTGATATTTAAAAAACATATGAAACTTCTAAATTGTTTTTTCTCCATCATGTAGTCCTCATTTATACGCATCTTTTAATACCTCAATCATTCACGTAGACCTAAAGCTCACGACCAGAGTGAATACGTACTGAATATTTTCGCAGAAAATTGGGTCCCTATCGAAGTGATCAAAAAATATTTTCAGTGTTAAAATATTGTTATAGTATTTGACAGTAACTATAGTAACTACCATATGCTACACCACACTAAACTATGAGCTAACGCAAAGTGCTACCCGTCAAGTACCGCGCATATGAGTGATGCCAATTTCTCCAAAACGACATTTCTTAATGATCTTGGAATCAAAATTATATAGAAGAAATAGCCATTTACCTCAGTAAAAGCCCCTTAAACTATAATGAATTATAAGAGTATGGGGGTTATAGCTATGTAGAAAAGTATTAATATATTTTTTGTGCAAGTGTATTTTTCTGTTTTTGATAACTCTCCAAATAATGAAGCTGTATCATATTAATGAGAGAAACTACTTATTTAATTGTAGGCATCTATAGATCAAAAACATTAATAATTGCTTAGTTCACCATAACTTATTGTTGCAATAATTGACGTCTATATATATATATGTGTGTGTGTGTGTGTGTGTGTGTGTGTGTGTGTGTGTGTGTGTGTGTGTATGTATACATCTCTATGCGATAATATACTACAGGTTACAAATTTAAAAACATGCGTTCTGAATCTTTCAAGTGTCTAGCACTTAAGTGCTAGTACTGACTACGCGTTCGAACAAGCGATTAACGACCGTTCATTGAAAAAATCATGAAAAAACGTGCGTTAGTAAACGCAGGTCTGCAGACGCCAGTAGGGAAATAGACGTCGAAGAATTAACTTCTCTCTAGTTACTTTGTTGTCGTCATAAACGACAACAAAGACGACGACGGCAAAGAGAATTAAGACGAACTCATCTGATGTTTGTGCCGTAATACACAAATATGAGAAAATTTTAGGATTTTTTTTTACTAGTTCAGCATTTTATGTCTATAAAATCCTTCTTCTTAAATAGAAAAATCAGTGCCAAAATATACGCAGTTGAGTTTTTCGAAATTAATTATAGTTTTTATTTTAAACGAAAAATTAACTGTTTTGACGTACGACCTTTAAAAATAAGCAAACGCACGCGTGTATTAGTATGCAATACAGCGATGTACGCGGGTTGCGAGGCACTACGCTACGTCACATTAAATAGTTTATCAATTAGCTACCTTCAGTACATTTATTTACCTCCTATTTTCTTCTTGCACTGATTAAAAGTAGATCTTTATAAGTGCTAAAAAATCTTTGCTTCCCAGGCATGTACATTACACGGATTTCTTAAAGGTACTCAGCCAATTTTTTAGAACGTGAAAGATCTTTTTGGACACAGTTTGCATTTTTCGATCCGTACCGTTGTGTCAGCGGCCGAAACACGATAAGTGAATTACAGGCAACAGTCGAAAGGCTGCCCCGCGATGACCCTCGTCACGACCCTGCGCCCGGCGCACGCGTCTGTCCACATGCTCGTAATTCATTTACAGCTCATTTTACGATATACACCATTGTGTCCTCTCTGTGCATAATAAATACTGTGAGTGCTCACACTCTTGAACTTCAGGAGAGAACATCGCGTTAATTACTTTGTTTATATATTATCTTTGACTTTTTTTGGTTTTAAAATTAGAAAAATTATTACTTTTACCGCAATTATAAAAATAAATATTTCATCTGATGTGAAAGTTTTGAGGTAACAAAAAACTTTTCTAATCACTTTCAGGGGGATATAAGCATATATGTAGTATTATTTTTTGCCCCGGGCTTCGCCCGCGTGGACGTTCAATTATCACCTATTAACATTCCGATTTCATAGTAGTTCCGATTGCTGTGTCCCTCTCTTTTCCAAAAGCACTATCGCTCTCGATTCATCCTCGGTAAGACTTCACTATTGCATCGTATTCTACATACTCGTATGATTATAAAGATGTGTATACATGTAATAAGGTAACCAAAGAGAATCTTCGGTTTGGCTGTGATCACCCGTGCCATATGTCACATTGGCTTGTTTAATTTCAGTCACATGAAACTTACTATTTATTACTCAGAAAGTATTTTATCACATTAACTTACTGCTTTCTTCGTGATACATTTCTTTTAGCGATATATCGTTTACTGGGGCAAGCCTTTTTATTGTTTTTTGTAATTTTGGTTTGTTTCCCGCCCGTAATAATTTACAAGTATATAAATTACTTACACTGAAGTATAATTATTTGTTCACACAAATAAGTATTAAACATACAAACGTTGAAATTTAATTCTAGTTCAGTTCCACAACTGAACTTATTTATCTCTTTTCATTTATGTTGTTTATATCGTGGTTTTTCTGATTTTTACTTTTTGTACTTTTTTAGGATTTCGATCCAAAATGGCAAAAACGGAACCAATATAGTTTCATGTCTGTCCGTCCATCCGTCCGTATGTCAAAGGCATTTTATTGAAAAACTACAGAATGTATGTCAATGAAATTTATAACGTAGGTGTCTTGTATAAACCACTACTTAGTTTGGTAGTTAAATAATAAAAATAAATATTTCTAGAGAGACCGCTTCATACATAGAACACAAGCTGAAAAAAAAATTTTGCAACAAACATCAACGTCTGGCACATATTTCGACAGTTTTCTTAAAAACACTTTTAGGTTTGTACTCATTTTTTCTGATTACGTCAATAATTTCGGAAATAATCGCTCCGAAAGTAGCAGAAAACACATATTTTGAATATGATCGGGTATACTATTTTTGAATTATTGTTGAAAAACTGTGCAATGAAGATACGCTCTTTTGCTGATGCACTTTAGTTTACACTAGTTTAATAGTAATAGTCGACTTACCTACTTGTTTTTCTGGTTATAGGCGACTAAAATGTTTATAATAACTAAACTGTGCAGGAAACATGGAAAAAGTGTAACAACGTACTTTTTTCATCTGTAGCGCGTTCCTTTTTATTTATGGCTTAGGAGCCCAATAATGAGCACGTTCCGATATGCTCTTGGACTGTTTTCATGTTTTCGTACAATAATTAAAGTAGAATAGTTCATTCATAGTTTTATTGTACAATTTGTCATTTCAAATCCCATTACAGTATATAAATTGTGTATATTTTTGTAATTATCCTTTAAAACTGTAAATTTTTTCGGAGTGTAATTTATGTCACCTAAAATTGGTCATATTGTTTTTTTGACGTCATTTATGACGTCAAAGAATATAATATACAAGATGCATACGAAAAACATAACCCTTACCTTGCAGTCGGGTAAAAATTAGAAAGGCGTGAGACTTAAAATCTTCGGTATGTATTAGAATTATCTAATACATTACAAAAATATTTTAATATATTAAGAAGATACTAATGGATAGAAATTAATTTATTTATAATTGTAGATAAGTCACTCGGATACCGAGAGAAAATAGTAGAAGCATTTCTGACACTGAATAATTTTTAACGTTTTTTAAATTATTCTTACTGACCTGCCCACATCAAAAAATAATCAGACTCGAAAAGTTTGTATGACATGAATTACTATTTAAGTTAACAAATCAAATAAAAATATAAGATTTGTGGTACATATAGAAATCGTAGATATGAAAGGCGGTCCGCGGGTCATACTCTGCCCTAGTTGAAATTTAGCGCCTCACAAATGCGTAAGGCGAGCACATCGCCAACTGTAGGCGCCGACTCCACCCGCGGAAGGTGAGGGCCGCCACACAGAACGTCAAGTCGTCGCTGTTGCACGCCTGATCTAGCCTCAACACCACACAGGGGAATGTTTGACGTACGGGGTGTCTGGCGCATTGATAAAATTAAAGAAAACAATAATTATAATATGGAAACCATGAACATCGTTATTATTTATTTAAATCAGGAATGCAAATTTCCGACGTTTTTTTCAAAATTGAAGCCTGTAACAGCCTTATAACAGCTTGTAGATGAACTTGTATTCTGTGTACAAACGGACAAAGCCACGAGTTTTCTTTGCGCCACAATTTAATACAAGCTTACTGATGGAGTACTGTTGAACGCTACCATACGCCAGAAACAACGACACAAACAGCACAATTTCTAATCGACTTCCTTGCATTTATTACGTTTATAGATTACAAAGATTGTTAAAGATAAAAGGACACGAATTTATTTACTTCCACGTGAGCGAAGTCGCCTTTGACAACTAAAGATTATAAAACGTGATAGTCGGCGTTAATGCGTCCCATACGGTAGTCACAACACACGATAACATCTCGTTGTACGAACTTAAAAAATAATGTTTTCTTTATCATTAAAAAACGTCATTCCAATTGCATGTTTTTTAAAAACTTTATCTTTAAAAGGTGATATTATTTACGAGTAGTACCGTACCAAGTACGAGGACACAATAAAAAGTCCTGTGCAAATAGCGGTATTAAAAGATTATAGTCCTCAGACTGGATTACAACTGGCGATAATACCCAGATAAAATTTATAGTTATTATTTTCAGTTATTAAAAAATTAAGATAGTCGCTGATCCGAATCGCTTTATCCAGAAAAATATACAATCTAGAGTTTATGTGAGCTATAACATAGGGACTTTTTCCTTAATTAAAAAAAAATCCATAACACTTTCAGAACGAAAGGGATTAATTACCCATTATCAATATTTTAGATAAAATTTGGCTAGTAATAATTAATAAAGACATATCGCGATTATCTTAACAATTTTCATGATTAAATGTAATTATATCGTTACCGTAATACAGAGCGATAAAGAAATAATGCATTGATTTCGACAACAAACCATATTACAGAATGACGAAGAACAACCTCGACTTCCTTAAAAAAAACAACATTTTTATTCTATTAATATTTCCTTTTAGGCTATTCATATTACAAACTGCTGTAATATCGCATGAAGTTTGTTCAAGACGAAAAATTTTACCAAAAGCTGTTATTCCACTGACAAAACAAATACATCATTTTTCTTCATTTAAAGTTGTTTTCAGTATTTTTAGACTGGTTTTTAATAGTGTCAGATCATGTTCTTACTCAAATCTCAAAAAACAGAAACTTTATCTTTTTAAAGTAGTTTTAAAGTTAGATTTGAACGGGATGCCTATGTTTTTCAGTTTTAAATACATGTTTATAGGAAAGATAGGGGAGTACGAGAGAGTAAAGACCACTTCTGCACACGCGAGCATTTCGGATGAGAGTTGGCTCATCGCCTCATCTGGGCATCTGTAGGTCTCCCGCTAGCGCAAGAGTCTCAAGAACTTGTTTTTTCCGCTAAACAACCGGTAGTGTTAAAACTTTAGAATTTGCATGACAGCGGCCTGTCTAACGAGGTTGTGTTGGTTGTTTTAACGCTCCTTGCACCCTGGTGGATGTGACTGTCGGCAATTTCCTGAAGATGTGCCTTGTTGGCATGAAACGTACGTAGAACTAAACAATTTAACAGTTGGCGGAATTAGATAATTATAATAATAAATAACACTTGCTTAGGTGTTCGATATCTGTCAATCCTCTGGAATCAATATTCAATCATTTGGATAGAGATTCGTAGTGGAGAGGCAGATTCGAGGGTCAGCGGTGGGTTGCATGCTGCATGTTAATGCATGTTGCAGGCAAGCGTCTACTATGGATTTCCGCGAATTAACACCTCACACAATACAATATTTAGAATTTAATTTATTACGACCTCCTCAGCAACTTCATCTTATAAATTCCATTTTCTTTCCATTAAACTGAAACAACTTATAAGTAATTTCCTTGGCTTAGTTTAACAGTTGTTTTTTGAATTCCTTAGGAAGAAGTCATAATAAACGATGAAACGTCCAACATAATTCAAAATTAAATTTTAAAATTTTAATACTACCATTCTTTTTTCTGAGATAAATTATTTATATTCTCAAGAACTGTTCGTGCATGTCTCCAATTTCAAGAGCATATCGTTACATGATGAGGAACAGTACAAATTTTAGCGTTAAATTGAAGGCGCTCTACGTTCGGAACACAAAAATGTGAACTATTTTTGCAAAGGCTCCTTAACTTGATCAATCATATTCATAATCGGAAAGGAAAGTCATTAAAATTTCAAAACTTTAAAATATATTCTTTCGTAACTAAAATAATAGGCTAATGGCCAAAACTTACGCCATACAGACTCGCGTCGGTAAAGTAACAGAACGACATCTCGATGACGTCACTGAAACATTATCTTTCTTTAAAACTCCCATTAGTGTTGTCATAAGGCTTTTATTTTTTAAATAGTTTTCACTCGTAAGTTTGACCGCGTGATCACATTACGCATTCCCACATCCTCTGCATCGACCGATGATGCCGAGTTCACCATCATCTCGATCCTCGTCCGTCTTTCTTTTGTCTTCAAAGATGAATTAATAATAAGGAAATGTGATTAATGTGCTCCGGTTCCGACCCTCCTTTCATTATATGTTACGTTGCATAGAATTTCTACCTATTTGGATTTTTCGTTTACATCATGTAGGTTTTGATACCCAAATGGTCCCTTTTTTACTAAATCTCCGCTGTCCGTCTGTCTGTCCGTCCATCTGTCTGTCAGCGAGCTGCATTGAACAAGTTGCAAAAGATAGACAATTGAAATTTTCATATTGTATGTGAAATTGCCGCTATTGCCGCCAAATCAATAAGTAATGAGAATAAATTTTAATTAAAAATTTAAGGGAGCCCCCAAATAAAAAAAAATGTTTTTTATTGCATTTTTTAGTCCATTTTATTAATGGCAACAGGAAAACACTTGAAATATTCATACTGTGTGTATGACTATGGCCGCTATAAAAACGATAAACAAAAACAAATAAAGTTAAAAATTAAAAGAGGTCCCCATACAAAAAAAAAGTGCTTTCTGGCATTTTTGTTCATTCTTAATATTTGTCCTTGTTTTTCATTAACTATTTTTATAAAGTGTTTATTCAATATTATGTGGTTATACGGGACCCCTCGGATGCGAATCTGACTCGCACTTATTTGTCTAGAAGTTAGTAAACACTTAGAAAAATAACGCATTACTTTTATCCATGACTATTTAGTTAACTTTTATTGTTCCACGAAAATTATATTAATTTGCGATACAAAACTCGTACATAATTTTATATATACTTTTATCTTAAACATCTCGTAGTATCAGTTAAAGTCATATATTTCATGCAAATCCCTGCATCAATCTGTTTCAGCATCATGTACGCCTAAGACACAAACAGGCAGATAGATCCGCAAGTAGGAGAAGAAGCTCCCGATTTTGCTTCCACATGAATATTAATGTTTGCTTGAACCAACATTTTTAAATGTATACAAGCAGTCCCATTATGCTCGGATGATTTTAAAGTAGGGGTTACAGTTGATGATTTCGTGCCTAATAATTGTTAACAGTTCACATTTTACATGTTTTTTTAAAGGCCTCTTTTTTTTGTTTTTAGCGTGGCTGTCAATAACTTGTTATTTTTATTTAAAAATCCACTTTTGAATCTATTTACTGAAGTATATACTTTTTTGGTTTTATGTTTTAGTTATCAAAAACTTAACAAAAAGAAACACATCGGACCACTTCCTTTAACTTTGTGGTGACTTCAAACAGATACTATGAAAAGAATGTACTATTGGAACCTTGCCACCGACAAGAAAAACTTGTCTGTTTATGATCATTTTAGAAATGTACAATACATAGGCATGTTTAGTTAAAAACTCACATTGTCAGTATTTTAATAACGTAAATTTGTATTGCACAGTAACAGCGACTAAACATACACTTGTGTGTAAGTTGTATAAGTTTTTTCGATAATTGATAAACTGCTACCTATGCTGCTACCAAAAAGAAGTACTTGTGACACACAACTTTATGACCGAGCAGAGCACAATCGACACGAGTCATGTCGCAATGGGGACGGGGCGCTGCTCTCGCAAACCAAGAGTCAGATAGAAGCAGACGCTTTGATGCGTATCCGCACCGCCGATTGAAATCAAACAGTATATTAAATTCCGTACATGACTCAGTTTACTGGCGCTCAACAGACTTATTTTTGTGCTAACGTTTTTTGTTTACTTTTGAGGACTTAATTCTGATTCGTGATTTGGACTATTTATTGAGATCTTATACTGACAATTGGGCTATTATTTTGGACTCTAGTTACAGGCGACTAAAGTACTTATACCTACTTTGCGCGAGAAACATTAAAAAAAACGTAAAAACATAGTTTTTTAATCGATATTACAGCATTTCTTTGTAGTAACGGCTACGGAACCCTACTCTGAGCGCGGTCCGACATGCTCTTGGCCAGATTTATTTTTTTGAGTCCTCTCGCGGAATAAAAAATAAAACATTTTAATATCGTTTTTGGGCTCGGAAGTATATAAATTTACGTACCTACAGATGTACGAAATTAAGGAAATGCTTTGATATGAATTTTTGTCATTTTGAGCAAAGCGAAAACTTTTTCTAAACTATTACAAAGTTTTTTATTAATCATGATATGTAGTGAAAAAGGGTGATAATTTTACATATGTCGATGAGGACATTATGTGTTCTTTAACTATTTTGTAAGGTCGTGTAGGCCGCATTCGTCCAAAGATGATTAATTGCTTCTTTTTACCAAAAGTGAAGTTTCTGTTTTTGTGGTTTATACGAAATCCTTTATTACATTTACTTGAATTAGTTAGTTTTAGCTATTTTAAGATAGAACTTAATCTTAGAGATAACTTTTGCTCTGTGCCAAAAAAGAGATTGTGGTATTAGATTTCTGATACGAGAACTCTTCTTTATCCATGATATTTTCTTTTAGTTGTTACAATTATCATGCTATCTATTATCTTTGTATGCATTGGAATGTTACTAGACGCTAAGTAGCTTTTTACTTGAAATTTAAAGCAGAGGCGCACTTGCAGTTTCCCGCAATCGTTACCCAACGTCTTTTAATCCAAAAGTTCAAAGGAAGTTCAATCGCCACTCTTTAAAAACTTAAATACCTATAACGTATATTTAAATAAATTTTAATTGATACTCTGTAATATTTTTGTTTATATGATAGATTTATTTTTCGTATTTTCATTTATGAAGCAAACAAAATAGCCCGTTTTTTAAAGGACGTCATCAAAAAGTTATGAACAGCCGATTTACTGATAGTTTACAGAGCTCAGTTATAGATGGCAGAACAGACAAGAGCACTTTTTTTAAGAAGAAGTAGGCTAAGTGCTTGCGCCAGCCGCTTCACAGCGCCGCCGTCGACGATATAATAAACTACGTACGTATACGTGGTTTATTTTTGATCTTAATGAAGTCTCTTCAAAATTTTTAAAAGTTGTATTAATAGTACTACACACTCAAAAGTGTCATTTTTTGTTAATCGTTTCAATATTTTTCAAAAGCAAATTATTTTTTATTTTTAACATAATATTATTTATTTAAAAATTGATTAACATGAAACTAGGACTACGACGTACTCGTGTGGCTGACATGAACGAAAATGACAAGTGAAGACAACATCAGAAAAATTAATTTGCATCTCCGCCGGTGTATTACCACACTCTCACAGAATACGGAAGTTAAGAAATAACTTCTGCTGGTCCTTTTCGTCCAGCGAGTAAGAGTTCCTGTGGCCCATTCGCCATCTATTACCTCACTCTCTCTCTCCACCATTTTTTTTTGACATCGCTTTTGGGCTGGGATGGCAGGGGTGGGTCTAAATAAATATTTTTAGCAATCATTTTTATTTTATCTTTTTTACTATTTTGTCATATGCATATTTATTTCTTTTTTTTTGACTTACAGTGGTTACATATAACAATTTTTTGTCTTAAAATTATTTCTTATATACGTCTACAAATGTCCTTATAACTATTGTATTACATTTACATCATTTGTTCTCTCCACCATCCTATAATTACTTTGTACCCTCTCTGTATCACATTTTTTCCGTTTTACTCTAGGCATTATATTTATTATTTTCAAGTTGAGCGATTCATCCTGTTACATTTATCTACAATACTTTCACAGTACCTCACGAATTTATCTCTCCTATGTGCATCGCCTAAAATTTCTGGAAAGTGGCGCCCCGAGATCCGGATGCCGAACTCCGCCTCCAGTACCGCACGCTCCCGCAGGAACATATCACAGTCCTCGAGAACGTGCAGCACGTCCTGAATTTTGACGAGGTCACAGGCGCAGTATGGTGAGTCCTGCAATCTAAATCTAAAAAAGTACTGCGCGAACCCACCATGACCCGTTAGGGTCTGCGCCACTTGGGACGTCATATTGATGTCTCTGAGGACCCTGTACGCTTGTTCCACCCGGGGAAAGAAGCGTTTGGTGATGTCATCCGTGCTTCCCTCGGCGTATCATTGTTGCCACTCCTCCAGATTCGCCGACCTAATCACCTTTTTCGCGTACGACAGCGAAAACCGATCATAGTCCGCTGCCGTCTTTTTGGTGAGGGCGGCGCGTCTGGCGAGTTCGTCTGCACGCTCGTTACTCGCGATTCCGGCATGCGCTCTAACCCAGAACAAGCGCACAGCCCTGCCCTCCGCAATGATCTCGGAGATGTCGCGCCTAGGTTCGTGAGCCAGAGGGTGATAGGTTCTCGGGCCGGTCAATACCTCCAAGGAAGACTTGGATTCGCTGAAGATGTTGACCAGCCCGTCCTTACCATTCTTCACCCTCCGTATCGCTCTTTGCAGCGCGACCATTTCCGCCTGAAAGACCGTGCAGAAGGGATCCAGTCGTAGCGTCGAGTACCACGTCTCCTCTTCGTCCCGCCATTCGGTCAGGGCCGCACCGACTTTTTGACCTCGATACGGCTTCCGTCGGTGTAAATCTACGGCCCGACCACCGCGAGACGGTCCACTGTCTGGGAGTCGAGGTCCTCGACGCTCTCGTACCTGATCTCTCCACCATTCTCCTCTTCATCAGATATCTTATTTTTCTCCAAGAAGCCGGCAATATACCGGTGGCTCTTGAAGTTGCGAGTGTCCATGGGTTAGACTGCTCGTTTGTCTCTCTAAAAACATGCTACAAAAAAAAGGTTATAAGTTATACTCGCCGACTTGTTCAGCGCTATTATTCTTATTACGTAAAGGTCTATTATACACTGTTTTATATAACACGAGAAAGTCAGTACCAAGCGTGACAGAGCAAGGTTAAGCACGTTCAGTCAATGACTTAGAAATTGATTAGCAACGCATGCGCGCCGTCCGCTCGCAGTGACCCGCCGCCCGCACCTGTCAACACTCAACCATGCTTATTGAAGAAAGGTGTACATAAAAAAAATAATAAGTTCGGGTGTGTCGGTAAATTAAAGGACGGTTTTTAATGCGGTTTCCACAGACAAATAGAACCTAGTTTGGAGAAAAATATAGGATTTATTACAATTAAATCGAATATCTGGAAAAAACTTATATTCAGAGGGTTAATGGGGTTGTGAAAAGCATAAAAAGTCTTTGACATAGAAAGCTACACTATGGCAGTGTAATATAATTTATATTTTATTTTGATACTATTATTTTTCCTGGGTTTATTAAAATTATCTTTCGATTCTGCTCTCCATCCCACTTTTAATTCCAATATACCGCACTGAAAGTAGAACCGAGATCAGAACGGAAAACCAGGACCGAGATTGAAATTGAGAACGAGACCGGTGTCAAAACCGAATGTCAAATAAGGATTAGAATAAGAGCGTATTTGGAATCAAAATCAAGAACAGTAGTGGGACTAGAATCGAAAGAGGGAACGAGACTGATATTGACAGCAACGTTTTTTCATATAAAAAATTAGGGAACACATTCTATGATAATACTCCTAGGGCAGAAAGCATGTCATTAAATAAAAATACTAATGTGAGAAATAATTTGCTAAACATATAGTCTATATTTCTTACACTGATGTACATAAAACTTTTACCTTAGTAACACCTATACTGAAGTAAAGCTTGAAAAATAAAGTTTTCGTCATAAAAAAATATTAGCCCTGAATGATTGCACAGGTTTGGTTAAGTCTAACGCTCTTATAACCGCTTTCTGCATTACGTTCTCTGTATGCCTTTCACCATGTGTCACTTATAAAGCAAAGAACAGTCATAAAACATATCTATATTCATCATTTCGTCAAGGGGTACGGTGGACTGGATCGAAACCTTACCTGAATAATAAAACAGAAAAAAATAAATATTTCGAGTCGATAACATATATCCGCAAAATTCGGATTGTCGAGTATTTTGTTAAATTCTAATGACGCTGACAGACAAATCGCAGTCGCCATATTGGCCACTTTAGCGAAACGTCACTGATATCGAATGACATCTTGAGTAGAATAATAAACGTGGGATATTATAGCGCACATACGCCTCGCCACTCAGCGCGTCGGTGAAACAGAGAGGTTCACTAAGAATGAACCTTAAAAGTTATTTGTTTTGTTAATTTACGTTAGTTCATTTTGAAAGTTGATTTAAAATTAAAATTATTTATGTAAAAAATTTTGCAGTTTTAATTGACTATATTTGTTAAACACAATGAACGATGCTATAAGAATCTATGCCTTTGATATTCCTTGAGAATCGATAACTACAAAAATATCTACCTACATTTTGTACCTACATGTGTATTATGAATCGCATTTCACCCGAACGAAGCCGGGTTTTCAACTAGCTTAAAATAATGTAATCGAATTTGCAGTTGGGTTATTGCTCGCGCCATCTAGATGCGACAGACAGCGCTTTATCTCAATTCTTTAACGTACTATTCGGTATCAGACATTGTCGCTTTCGATTTAACCTTGTTTTGCTTTACTACTATTCAAAAATCCTATTACATAAATTTTATGAATTAGATTGTCCAATTAACTGTACAAAATCGCATCCAACTTTTTTACACGTTCTAATTTTTCTCTAAGTATATTTTCGCAATTTAAGCAATTAACAAAGAACTTAACTTAAATTGATTATTTGATTTGTCGAGGTCCTGATTAGGCAGGAAAACAACTTTTTCTACTCGTGATTCCAAACACGGATCGACGTGGATCTTGATCCTCCATTGGTAATATTCAATATCCAATCATTATAAAAGAATAAAGAATTCTCTCATTATTCAAAAGAAGAAAGTGATGGGCATAAGCTAGTATATTTGTTGAATAAATAACGTGCCGATTATTACACACGTAAATCAGCCAACTGGTTATCGAGGTAGAAGTGCACAATCGGCTGGAGAGACAAAATGTTGTGTTTTATATTATGTATATCAGGATGTGGGTGTGTATGAGTATCTGGTCTTTGCATCTAGGAGCAGTAAAAAAAATTAACAACTACACAACAACACAGCAGATCGCCGTTTGCCGTAACACAAAGAGCGGTTTTTTGTTTATTTACTCTACGATCCGGTATAATTCGTGTAAGAAAGCGGATTGTTTTGATTGTGTCTGATGTATGCCGAACACAAAGCACTCAGGCCTAGAAGTTAAATATCGTCTACTTTCTGTCACGGCACAGATTACTCACCCGGAAATAGAGATAACCCATCTCCGGGTGACACCTACCATGGCCCTGTTAACTTTACGGTTATACGGGCCGAATCGCAGTAGCGAAGATGCCATAGCTCATTATCGAGGAGGACCCGAAGATCTTTCTTTTCATATATATTTTGTATGAATCCATTAAATGTGCGATCGACTAGAGCCGGATGTGCGCACACGCTATCACCACAGTCGCTGGTGCGCCGTTGGCGTTATCGGCGCTATCGAAGAGCGCGGGTACTTATCGCCACTCAGATATCCTATCGTATCTTAGGGCAATTCCATATCCATATCGTGCTAATATAGCAACTAATAATACACCGATATTACTATTATTTATTGTTATGACCCGATAAAATCTTTACTTTTATTGTAATTGATGAATACATTGATTATTAATTGATCACAGTTCAATGATCATTGTTTTAACTTCTTTCACTATTATTTGAAGTATTTTATGACATGCTTTCACGTACGCGCAGATCGCTTTTACAAACACCTACGACCGTGTATCGGTAGCGATCGGCGCGCTCCACCCTCATAAGCGGGCCCCGAGGCCTCGTCGTGCTTGTCGTATTCGAAGTGCACGTTCAAATGCTGTCTGAGGTAAATTAAACATAGCCAATCATAGACATACACAACATAACGACAGAACCTTATCAGATTATGATACCCATTTAATGACGCAAATACTTTGAATTAACGCCAATGCTACCTACAGTTTTTGGATACGAAGATAGTCGTCGCTATTTTAAGTAATTTGACGCCTGTCCGATTTTCAGATACTAAAATAAATAGAAAATATACATACAAGAATATATTTTGATATTACCACATGTAAATATGCTTTTCTTTTTTTAATAAAATCATTTTACTCATGTACATATTAAAGTCCAATGTATGAGTTCGCGTTCAAATAATTTAAATAAACAGACATAGAATTTATTTATTTGACATCTTTTTGTAATACGTACTCTTATATTGTGCGTTAAAAGTTACAACTTAACTTAATAATAATAAATAAATTCATGCCTTTTTTCCCGGGAGAGTAGGGAGAGACCATAGATTTTCACAGAGTGCAGTATTTACATATAGCTCTTGCTTCACTGACATCCATCAATCCTTTCATGCAAACACGTCGGTTTTGGGCACTTAAAATTTGGCCCTTTTTTAATACTCCACCAATATGGTCTGCACCGGATTTTCTAGGGCGACTCTTGCCAAACTTTCAATCACATATATTGGCTCTATAAATTTGTTTTGTCGGTCTACTTTCATTCATTCTTTCCAGATAGCCAAACTACCGCAACATAATTCTTTCTTCTTTGGTCACTACACCTTCCTTCAAACCACACCGTTCTCTGACTTCACTGTTTCTACATCTATCTTTCCGAGACAGATGTAGAAACAGTGAGACACCACACACTACACAGAGGTCGCATCTCTACCCCATTGATCCTACTTTTGTTTTTCTTCTGCCGTATTCTACTTTCACTATAATACAAAAACGTAGGGATCAGGACTCCATTATGGATAGCCAAAAGCGCTTGTTGTGAGACGGTTTTAGTATTCACAATAATCAGCAAAGCCCCATTTACTGTATTTCCCGCATTCCCTCTCCTTTTGATATATCTATCATATTTACATTTATTGTCATCAGAGTACCCGAGTACACAAACTCTTTCAGTTGTTCGACTTCCTAAACTTATATATATAATATAATAAGTTCTCCCATCTCCGGAGGGGCGAAATGTGGACTAGAGAAATTCGTTTCAGTACTCTGAATATTTATGGAGGTATGGATGATAAAATTGATGATGTTTGAAAACTGATGAAAGACAGGAGACTGGATATTCTGTGCGTTAATGACTAAAAAACGTAGTGGTAGAGCCATCAATCATCCTTCGAGAGGTATTGGTATAGGGGTAACCAGAGCCAACGAGGATGTCGGAGTGTTGGCTACATCCTACCAGAAAGATTAATTGAACTTGTGAAAGATTATGAACCTGTAAATTTACAGCTCTTCTAGCCCCAAGTTAAAACTGGACAGACACGGACTTTTATTTTAGGCATATATGCCCCAAATACATCTAAACCGCTCTAGAAGCGGGAGGAGTATTGGGATGATGTCAGGGTTATATAGACATAAACATAAAAAAAATTTAGGTAAATTTGGAGATGAGAAAGTTAATAAGAGTGGTGATTACCTTCTCCTACTAAGTCAAGAGTTTAACTTGTATGCGACAAACACTATGTCTGACTACAGAAGGATACAGTAACTATATCGTGGCAACAACGTTGGTACAGACTACTTCTTAGCAATCTGTCGAATTAAAGTCTTATGCCAGCGTTCTCTAGACCTTGCGAAAATTCTCACTACGGAGGTAGAACGAATAAAAGTTGGTAAGATTCAGGATTAGAATGTAAAAGATAAGTATATAAATCAATTGAAAGATAGTTTGGGTGAAACCAAACTATATGAGTGTTTAGAATCTAACGAATTGTGGAAGGTGACGAAATATTTATTAGTAGACGAAGCAAAAAAGTTATATGGAATGAATAAGAGAACAAATTTTAGTAAGAAAGATAATGAATGGTGGAATTGCCAAGTAAGGAAGTTAGTTAGGAAAACAAGAAAATGGCTGAATTTACTTTCCGCAAAGGCCATTTACAGAGGGCAAAGAAAAGACACCTTGTACCTTTTAAGGTCAAAAGATGCTAAAAGTACATATAAAGATACAAAAATAAGAGCTGAAGAATCCGCGAAAAGAAGACAAAATGAAATATAATAATGCTATGACAGGAGATTCTCGAATAATTTCCGGACAAACCAAAAATTTCTTTGGAATGTAGTGAAAAGGCCTGGAATAATTCATAAACATCGTGTGTAAATGTTATTAGAGACGATAATGAATATTTACTGAATGAGGAAAATCATGTCAAAGAATCCTGGAAGAATTATTTCAAAAGCATATTTGTATGTCAACATATATCATTTTTATCTGCAACTGTAGTTGCAGATAAAAATGATGAATTGGCGATGGGAATGAAAGTGAAATTACGATGGACAAAATTCTGTAAGCACTGAAACATGTGGAAGTTGAAATAGCGGCTGGATATGACAGGGTTTCATCAGAGATGCTGAGGGTCAGTGAGAGAATAGTGGCAAGCCTGCTGTATCAGCTCTTTAATGAAGGATGAAAAAGCCATAGGGTACTTAATGAGCGGTGCAAAGCAGTCATTGTACTCCTCTATAACGGAAAAGGCTCGCGGTAAATTTTCACAAATTACCGTCTTATAAACCTCCTCAGCGTTGTTGGAAAACTGTATGCGGAAATCATTATTGAAAGATTTGTGAATAAGACTGAAAGCAAGATCTGAAATGTACTAGCGGGATTCCGAAAAAGGATGGCGTGTATGGACCAGGTTTATTCTCAGCGAAATCAGTCCTGGATTTGTCAAAAGGCTGTGTAGGCCGCGGCCTAGGGGCGGCAGATTTCAGAAAATTATTATTTTAGAAAGGTACATAGGACGGCGGAAATAAAGTGGCCTACACTTATAAAAAATATAAATTCACCACTGAACAAAACATTGCGGTTTTGGCCAACTGCCAAAAGATTTACTTTTAGATTTATTTTCGTAGATTTGGAAAAATCGTAAGATATAGTGAAAATAAATGACCTATAGAGAAACATATCAATTCCTGGTGTGTGTGCGCGCGTGCGATTCACTAAACGTTGTGCATTTAATTTAATCGGTTCAGTAAAACAATCCACGCCAAAGTGGATGTTTGCGAACAACTCGATGCGCCTCCCAAGAGTTCTTCATCATATATAAAAATCTAGCCAAGAGCATGTCAGACCATACTCATTGTTGAGTTCTGAAGCCATTATTACAAAAAAATGTGCTGCAGATGAAAAAAATACGTTGCTACACTTTTTCCATGTTTCCCGCACATAATAGTTATAAGAACTTTATTCGCTTATAACTAAAAAAAAAAATAGGTGTGTTGACTATTACTATAAAACTAGTGTGAGCTAAAGTGCACCAGCAAAAGACCGTATTTTTACGGCACTTATGTCCTTTTGTTGAGAAATGCAGTTTTTCGGCAACGACTCAAAAAGAGTATATCCGATAATTTTCAAAATAATTTTCTTTTAAATTCATTTTCAAATTAAGCGTTCCTTTTTATATTTTTTGGACAAATGGTTTAAAAAATAAAGAGAGGACCCACAATTTGCGCTAATTTCGGAGCAATTATTTCCAAAATTATTCAAGTAATCAGAAAGATTGCTTACAAACCTTAAATAGTTTTTAAAAGAACTGACGAAATATATGCCAGACGTTAATATTTGCTGAAAAATTTTTTTTAGCACATATAGCACAAGTTAAAAAAAAATTACTACTAATCTAAATAGCGGCTTATACAAAATATCTACACTTAAAAATTCATCAATACATATCTCGTAGTTTATTAATAAAATGTCTATAACATACGGACGGTCGGGCGGACGGGCATGACGAAACTAAAAGGATTCCATTTTTGCCAATTTGACTCTAAACCTTAAAATCAGCTTTTCTTATGTTTGTGGTCGCAAAACTCTAAAATTTGTAGGTCGAATGACTTATAATTTTTAGGCACAACCATATATTCAGTTATTATTAGCATTTTGTCCTCGACTTAGTCCGTATGTTTTCACTTTGAATCGAAGTACTACACAAATTATAAAAATATTTTCACTCATAGAAAGCTACACTATCCTCGTGTAATACAGTATTTTAATTCGATAGTAGCATGTACCCTAGCTTCATACTTCATACATAAATCGAAACATTGGCCAGTAGCAGTATTGAAATTAAAAGCGAGATGGTGAGCAGAGTGGAAAGCCGGGAGGTCGCGCTCTAAATCACGATCCAGGTCGCCGTCCAATTATCAATTCTGATCCTAGTCCCGCTTTTCATTCGGAGGCTTTTGATTCTGTCGATTTCAAAATATTGATTTTGGACTAGTTTTTCGTCACGATCCTGATCTCGGTTCTGATCTCAGTATTATTCTTTATTCCGACTCCGGTCAAATTTGATTCTAATTCTAGTCCCACATTCGATTTGAACCTTAATCCCGTTCCGGATTTCGAATCTTCCCGTTTGCGACATGATTTTGTACCCTATCCCGCTTGCGATTGCAATTCCGTTACCGGTCACAGTTCCGACTTGGGTGAAGCCAGGATAAAAGAGTCAAAATAAAATTTAGTCTATGTTATTCAGGGATAGTGTAGCTCTCTATGAGTAATATATATTTTTTTAAATGTACCTAATAGCAAATATGCAGATGAAGTCAAGATGTAGTAATAGTTTATTTTAATTAGGAAGTCCTTTGTTATTGAAGAAAGTTTTAGAATCTCTTCAATAGTTCAGTTCAATAATACATTTGATTCATTAATAATACGCAGATGAAGTCAAGAACAATGGCTAGCTTTTTTTTTTTTCAAAAATCTTCCGTTTGCGAGTAGAACATATCGCCGATTTCATAATAATTTAATGAAAGGTTTATGCACTTAAAGAAAACTAACAATATACACATTCATTTTTATACGGTATGCAAACCCTCCTACCGATTGTGAAAGTCAGTCTCATGGGATAAATATTAAGTATTACTCAATACTAATCTCAAATTTTGTAGTCGTACCTTGCTGCATAAAAAAGTTCCATATAACAGTCATATTTAGACACGTGGTAGCATGTCAAGCCAAGTTCAAGCTAACAGAACTGGCGAGCAGCACCGTGTCTACATACATGAACTATTTGGAGCCACTTTTGACCCCCTCATAACTCAAAAACTGTTTCACATAAACATGTTAAATTTGGCTCATATAATGAGACTTGGGAGATACATATGTGCTCTAATTTTCATGAGGCACCTCAAGCTGTTATTTCAGATATTAGCGTTCAAAATCGTCATTATTATCACTGACTGACCTATAGATCAAAACTCTAACCCAGTTCCAGATGACCTAGAAAGTTAAAATTTAGCATCCAAATAGGTAGTTGTGTGAATTCAAAAGATTAAATCAGAAACTATTATTTTTTTATCATTTTATTATAATTTTTCTACAATTAATTCTATTAGGAACTTACTTATAGTCCCTGTAATGTAAGAATCAGCAATCAAAATTGATATCAGCCGGTCTTTATGTGGATTTTAAGGTTTTCACGTGAATATATAACAAGTAGAATACCACCCTTAATTTTTTTTCCAAGTCAAATTAGGCACAAGAGAACTCTGTTGTAAAGTATAACCGCCTGCACACGTTATACCTCCCCGACTTAGACAAATTAAGCATAAACAGAAAACACGTGAAAACAATTTCGGATACTTTTTATTTATTTCGGATATGAATTATATTATAACCTTTGCGGGTTCTGAAGCTTTAAGTTCTTATTTTATTCTTCCGAAAATGTGTCTTGCTGGTAGAAACTAGCCATCGAACATAGAGCTCTTCCATGACCGTTTTAGTAGGTACTCAATAATAATCTATATATATATATATATATATATAAGCAAAGTTTGTTTTCTTTGTCCGAGGTAAACTCAAAAACTACTGAACCGATCGGCATGGTACCACGACCATTCAACGCGGAATTAATTGTAGGTGGTTTCAGGCTATCAATTTTTTTTAATTTCATCAACCCTTTGTCACCTTTTTTTCAATTTATTTGTGGAATTCCACCCCTTGAGGGTAGTTCGGGAGCGTTAAAAACTGAAAAAAAAAAGTATTTTTCAATCTATAGCTCTTACAACTGTAAAATTTTGCCCGAATATTTTTATGGCATGTTAAAATTTATTATAAATAATTTTTATGAAATTTCACTCTTCAAAGATAGTCGCGAGCGTTAAAAATTACACTGATAAAGATTCATACGGGAATTTACGATAAAATAAGTCGATTCCATGTTGGATTTATATATAAAAGAAAATATATAGGATTGCATGCTGAATTTTCATATGGGTTCCTCAATACTCGTAAAAGGTTTTCTATGTATATATTGACTCAACACGACATTTTTAGAACTACAAGGCTTAGAGATTTGAATATTTTAAGGAATATTCCTGTCATTGAGCAGAGATCTAATGAGAATGATTCTTATGAAATTCCACTCCCAAAAGGAATTACGGGGGCATAAGCAATGGAAAATTGGTATTTCCAAACTACAGCACGGTATACCTGAAGTGCGTAGGAATATCTCCTTTGACACGTTGAGGTTAATTAAAAAACTCCCAAATAATTGTTTCAAGAGGGGCGGAAGCAAAGTTATGATGATGTTGTATGTAAATATAATTCAAGATTTCAAAAGCTTTTTAACCATAAAATAGTTAGAATTTTCAGTTATAAATTAAATCGGGAAACCATGCAGCATCATCTAATCTGATTGTTTTTTATGTATAAATAGTCTTTTCGTTTATAAAAACTAACGGAAATGCTATAACAATTGCAATTTATGATTTCCGAAATATAAATTATATTAAAAAAAAAAAATTTATGAATATTAAATCTGAATTTCCGAGTAAAGGAAATTTGTGTTAAATTTCCAGGCTAGCCTAAAATGTAGATCTTAAACGTAATCGGTAATATTCGCCCAGCGAAGCGGGCGGGTAACAGCTAATATGAAATAAAAATCATATTTTTTTGAATCTGTCCCATTCTTGTCCGGCTCCCATTTTTTTTTGATCCTGATCCAATCAGTCCCGATTCTGATTACAATCTTTGTTCTAAATCTCGTTTTGCTCTTAACTTGTATCATGGTCTGACTTGCAAGGGCACAAGTAATTAAAATTGTTGAAAATGTTTTCGAGAACACATTTACAACAAACAAGCAAATAAGCGTTCCTTGTGGCTCCTCGTGCGTGCTTATAGAATAATTTCCAAAGTTTTGAAACCCTTATCAAGACCCCATCGGATCTAACCCTGCCGATCCCGAATCCTTTACTAATTCCAATCTCATGCCCGTTTCTGATTCCGTCTCTCTCTATTTCTCGTACCGTCTCACATTCACACTCGCTCTCCTCATTTCTATCCTTACTTCATCTCTCATTTCTCACCCTTTAGCAAAGCAATAAATATGAACAACAAAATGGAATAAAAACAATGGCAAACAGAGACCTAAATTATATACCATTACAAAGAGAGACAGCTTGATGGTATTTTACACGACGGTATATCCTGTCAGTATACTACATTTAAATGTGTTTATCTGTTGTTAAAATACCATAAGACACAGATAAATAAGAAGATCATTACAGGAAATAATCAGGTCGGTTTAAGCTCTTATCTGTACCATAAGATGATGAACACGATGGTGAGCACTGAAAATTCCTCAATCGGACTCAATAAATGTGTTGTTTTAAGCACCGTTTATAACAACAACAAACGTATAAAATGCAATGGATCTAATAAAAATAAATCAAAAATAATCTTCTATTTTAAAATGAAAAAAATATCTTTATTTAAATCGAATAACAAAAAAAACCATAAAAAATATAATTGAAATATAATTAAAGCAAATTCATGTTTTAATGCTTCTTTGAAATCCAAAATACTTTTTCACAGTCTCTACAAAACAAAGAGCCAAATTTGTCGATGTTGTATGAAATTTTAGCTATTCAATAATCGTCATTAGTGCACATAAAGTTGAATGTTCCGATTGTAAAGTATTACATCTGGGCATACATACTTTCTTAAAGTACACAGTCTCATTAATATGGTAATTAATAAAACAACAAGACACGCCTTCGAGTCGTCTATGAAATAGTTTTATCGATGTTTGTCGTATAAAAGGCGGCATGTCACTAGAGCGAGTCATTGAAAGCTCATCCGTGCCGCGGGCGCCAGCGCGTGCGCTTTACGTCCGAAATTGACGCCCGAGAAATTGCGGCCGGAAGGAGCCCTCGCAGAGTAATCGGCGGCGGCGGCGGCGACAAACGACGTTTTTATTCAAATCGCGACAGATTTGTCTCAGCAAAATAGCCAACATTATGTTTCAGTCCGGAGGCCCGTTAACGCGCGCAATGAGCGGGCAAGTGCGAGTCAAATTTATGTGTCCAGAATGCCGTGGAGTATTGAAAAATGTGTTAGTACCGTAACAGTTTACAAACCAACAATTTAGGGCATAAAAAATATATATCTTTATTTTATTAACAACTAGTGATGGCTTTGGCTCTATTTTTATTTTTCGTATACATAACAACAAATATAAGACATCTCAGTGTGAACTAGTCAAGACTTCTTGCTTTACAAGCTTTCATTTATTTGGTTCAGCAATTTTCCGAGAAAGGAAAAAAACCTGCCCTAGCATGTGTTTTGGCCAAAAAAACAGCCACTCTATGCGATGAATTTTAGACTGATCTGTTCAGTATTTATTACTTGAATAAGAACCTGCCGTTACTAGGGATATAGTCATCTGATTCTTGGCTTCTTTGGTTGAGTTATTGGACATTTTTACTTATTAATAGTTGAAAACAACTCCAAATATCATGATGGTTTTCTTGGAACACTTGTTATTTTATATTAGGAGTTCAAAAATTAATACCATGTCGCAAAGCGACGTTAGCCCATACTCGCTGTTTTTACAATCGAAATAAAATTTATAAAATACAAAACATAAAAGCAATTTTTGTGCTTTTTATGCAAATTTTTTTTTTTGTATTCATCTCATGTGTTTCATCAGGTTTTGTATCATTTCACTGCACAGATGTAGCCTTTCACAGTTTTCTTTATTTCAGATTATGGAGTTTATATTTTAGGTACATGTAAGAAATTTTTGAATAAAATATAATATGTAAAAAGGAAAATATATTAAAGTACCCATTAGAAATTAATTTTTAGTTAGGCTATTCTGTAATTTCGATAGTAATTTTAAAACTTAAATTAGAAAATGGTTGTTTAATTCGGTGTCATTAAATTATCTACACATGTAATAAAATTGTAATATTTGTATTAATTATGTATATTTTTAATTAAAGTAATTGTATTTTCATTATTTTTTTTATTTTTGATTTCTCGGCAATATTACCGAGAAAAATACCTTGTCTGCTTATGTCTGTTTGGATATGCGTTTGTGCACGCTAAGCTCAGAGACCGCTTGATCGATCTGAATGCGGTTTGCTCTCAAAAATAGGACAAACACATGAACATTTTATTTTTACTTTCCGCAATGAAAATTCTAAAAATTTCATAAAGTTTGAAGTTACTATTTTCATCTCGGTTTTCTAAAATCCAGTTTTCACCAGATCTTAACGTTTACGAGTGCGAAAACTCTATTTCGACCATTTTTCCAGAGATGTCTGTATGTTTCAATCTCTCTCTCTCTCTCTCTCTCTCTCTCTAATTTTATTGTATTGTGTGCGTTTGCGCATGCGCGTCTGCCGTTGCTTGTATCTATGAGCGTGTGCATGTTTGCGTGTGCATGTGCATGTGTGTGTGTGTGCGTACCCATATGTGTATAAGTAAGTCTCTTATCACTTTTAAACTGATTAACAGATCGAAACAAAATTTGCGCCATTCGAAAAAAGTCCTCTCGATTTAGACTTTTGAAACACCTAACTAGTTTACCCCGAGAGATTTTGAAGAATTTCAAAAATAAAGTTTCCTGTAAAATGTTTTTTGAAGGAACTTTTCATTTACTTTACCGATCTATACTAAAATCTAATCAGCTCTTTTCCCAATAGTTTCTTTGACTGTCGTAAACTGTCGGATACCACAAATAATATCAAAATATAACAACACGTTCGAAAGACATAGTAGTTGAAACATTAAAAAAGGGGTTTTGTATATATTTAAATTTTTGAGTTCGGCGAGCTCAACACGTATTAGATTAATATTTTTGAGCTGGAAGAAATTGAAAAACTACTGAAATAGATCTATAAAGCGTAATAAAGTCAATAATTTATTGTTATTTTCTTTTTGAACGCTTTAAAGTAAGAATACTTAAAATCAACGTAAGAAAATACAGTAATAGAGTCAACCGTCTTTCAAGTTTTAAGCTGAAAAACTTATCGATAAATATGATAGCGGAAAGATTTCCATGTAGGGATGTCCTACAAGGTTAACCTCGTTACAGATTTTTCCCTAAAAAAACTGTTTCGAATGCCATAATACAGATCAAAAGCGACGATCTTAATTTAAATATCTTACAAGATAGTATTTTTTAACTTCTTGTTATGAAAGTTGAAAAATTTTCATTAATTAAGAGGTTACAGTTTTCAGTGCGATTCAAAAATAAGGTTTTCATCAGATCTTGACGTTTTAAGGTCCTAGAAATCTATTTTCATCATTTCCGCGTTATGTCTGTATGCATCTATGTGCATGTGGGTTATATATGTGTGTGTGTTTGTTGAAAAAACATTAAAAAATGTTTTTTTAGAATATTTTTTAAACTATTATACCAATAAATTGTTATAAGTAATCAGTTGTTCTCTTTTAAAAAACAGTATAAACAAAGTGTATCAAAATCAATTGGTTTGTTTGAGAAATATAGTTAACTGAAAATTCGAAAAAAGGCTTGGTTCAAAATATGTGGGAAATACTTGGATTGACGTTTGGTACTCGGTCGTCTTTTCTGTTCAAAAAATTGCACAACGCTAACAATTTGAAAGAGAGCTCAAAACGTATTAAAACTGTGTTTGAGCTCGGAGACCTGGTAAAAGTGATGAAATCGCTCTTTCGAATGTGATAAGCCCCAATAATTTACTGCTTGTTTATTTTTAACTCTTATGGTTCGAAAGTAGTAACAGTTTTCAGAGATGGTCTGGATGGTCAACCGTTTTTCAGAATTTTAAGTTGAAAAATTCCTAAACAATATTTATCACATCGATAACTATCAAAATGAAAAGTTTTAGGAGACCTGCAGTTTAACCGTTTTACAATTATTTTTTTATTGTTTGCAATTACTATTGATGTACTTATTAATATATCAGTAATATTTACCGACAAGTTTACATACATTTATTTGTAATGACTCGCTATGGTTCAGCATTAACTGCGTAAAACGATAAGAATTACATTGTCGCTATCTTGAAATGTAATCTACAACATCGAAACTGAATTTCGATCGGTTAATCCCGTAAAAATCCATGAGAGGTTAACCCACGCACATACAGAGAGATATCACTGGTAAAATGATCTAAATAGATTAATTGTACCTTAAAACGTCAAGATCTGAAGATTTAATTTTTCGAAAATTGGACGGAAAACAGTAATTTCTCAATTTTATGAAAGCTTTACAATTTGTATAGCGGAAAGTTAAAAATCTAGATTAAGGTTAGAAGAGAAATTTTTGTAGCTAATATCAATGACAAAGCCCGCAGCGTAAGATGCTATTACCTAATTATGGCCACAGAAAGACTGATTGACTTCGATTTGTGCCTGCATATAAAAACTTGAAGTGAAAATTCTGTAATAATCATTTACCGATCAAAAAGAATAAAATATAATAACAAATATAAATGAAAATATTTATATAAAATACAAATTTAAAGTTTTAATTTGTATTAAAAATTTATTATGTTTTAAATCTACATTTATTGTCTTGCCTCCATTTACGCTGTTATCAGGTAGCCTAGGAATCCGTCGGTATTAATATTACATTTAAGACGAAATTTTAATTAGAAGAAAAGAAGACTCAGGTACTCAAAATTTGATAATTATTTTAGACTAATTTTTTTCTTAATCTTTCTGATTTAATTATATACAATACGAAACATTACAAAAGTTAATATAATCGGGAATGTGTTCGATTCAGCAGTGTTGTGCATTTTTACAACACTCTGGAAAAGGGAAGTCAATTCTTGAAATCCAACACGAGTACAAGTGTCAGAGGACAGCACAGTGGTCCCACTCCCAAGTCCCAAGCCTGATCTAAAGATAAAACAGTTTATAAATTACATTTTCTGCAGATCACGCCATCTTATGATCTAGTTTAATTTTTCTTGAATGTAACGAAATTTTTTAAGGGTGTTTAGCTGCTACATTTCACAATAAAACAAAGATGTCACTTTAAACACATTCCATAAATATAATTTTATGCGTTAACTAGCTTAGAAACCCATATAATAAATATTTTTATTACTTGACACTAGATGGCATTTTCCTTAAAAAACTCTCTAAAGTCTCTTGAAGAGAGCGACATCTATTGAATAAACTTTAAATGCCGTATAGCGTTATATTCAAGAAACTCTCGTTAGAGGGCGTATCTAAGCATGATCTTAGTGTTCTTTATATAAATGCCTACTGTAGAGGTTTACATCAGATTACGTTTATCATTTACTTTATTTATGAATTTACGCACTTTACATGAAACGGTGACTAAGGGTTGTGAAAATTCTCATAATAATAAGCAAATGTAAAAGAGAAAACAATAATAACTTAGCAAAAGAATAATCATTAGTTGTTGAAAATTCTCAGGAGAGTCAGAAGCAAATCGTAAATTCTGACATATGCGCAAAAAGTTAGGGATAATTTGAATAAATCAATCGCTAAATATATCGTACAAATTATAGCAAAAGCAAATGAGGTTGTAATAATAAAAGCCACATTCAACTTTCAAGCACAAATATATTTGACCTGTTTGTACTCGGCTATCCATAGTGCTTCATTACCTGAAACAAAAATACAAACGTATTATTATTATTGTTGAAACATTGTCAAAAACTCCAGTTTCTTTGTGTGACCTTACATTCTTGAAGGTATGTATTGTGTATTTCTTAGTATTACTTTTGTAACATTCTTATTTCCATTTCCCCATGAGAGAAAAAAACAATGAAGTTAACAGTTTCAAATCTATTCCTCTCCCTATATTTACAGAATGTTGTAAATATTCACTTACGATATTTATCGTTCATTGTAGTTATGTCATGAAATATTTTTTTTCCAAAAAGGATATAAAATCCGGTTTCAAAAACTTATTTAAGTAATTGTTTCAATAGACTCGAGTTTAAACGGTTCCACCTAAAGATCAATCAGACACAGTTGTGAAGAAGGAGATCTCCGTTTAAAACTAAATATTTTATGTTTCATATTCATGTTTATAAATTACTAGCGACCCGCCCCGGCTTTGCATGGGTGCAATTAGATATTATACTATGGGGCAGTGTGGAGTGATTAATAACATTACGATTAATCTACACTTCAGGATACCTTTATATACAATATTTGCAGGTGATTTTTCATGTCACAGTACAAACATGTTTTTTTAAAGGTTATTCTCGAAAGCGCAACATATAACTGGCCGTGTGGGAAACACTCAAAGTTCAAATCTAAGCCTACAACGATGAATATTTAACCCTGTGACTTATTAATGCTCATTGCAAAAGATAGCGGTACCGGAAATTGCAGGCGTTTAAATTGAAACGGTAAATCCGATAGTATTAGAGGAATCCGGGTAAATAAAATATCTTCAATACCGCATCCAGTAAGTACTGTGCACTCTTACGAAAGTTTTAAGAGACATTATCAATAAGCGCGTACTGTCACAAAATTTAGACGGATTAAGGTTCCTTAATAAAATAACAGGACAATCTACTTTCAACTCCGGTTTATGGGGAGAGAGTTCAAACGGGTTCAAAGAATTAAGAAATTATGTGGAAAAATGAACAGCCTCTTCAAAATCGCCTACAGTGTCGACCGAGGACTACATTTTCGTCGGTGATCAATCTTTGAAAGAATCTTCCGCTTGTTAAATCTCTATATTTTAAGTCTAAGATATCCATTTTAATGAAATGCTGTAAAGAGCAATTTTGATCTACATGAAATGTACAACGTATGTTATATATTTATTTGGATAAGGAATAATACTGTATTGTATAAAATAGCTTCATAAATAACCCATTATTTTTTGTAATATATAAAAGATAAAAATGGCCACTGTGAGTTATTCGTAGGAGATAAATGTATATCATCGCGGACTTTTTTATCGATCTTTTTAAAAAATACCATTCCGTACTACATTAATTTGATCTATCTTGTAAGGTTTAGTCAGCGTTTGCAATTCAAGCGCACAAAAATGTTTGTTACATCACATTACAAAATTTAAAATTTTGGCTTTTTTGTCCTACAATATGAATGTATTATGTGTATGAACATGCGTCTTGAATCACTCTATCTATTGCTGAATAACTGCATTAAAATCCGTTGAGTGGTTTAAAAGATCTAAGCAAACAGACAGTGGAAGTGACCTCATTTTATACTATGTAAAGATATGTCATTTTGCCTTACTTTGGCTGGTAGCGACTACAAGATCATCAGTTAGTTGTTTTTAAAGTATATATAAACAATTATTTAAACTGATTTTTGAAGGCGGTTTTTCTTTTGTAAAATATTTTATTTCACATTTTTTAGTTATCTAAAAATATATTTTTTTTAATTCATTTAACTTGTTTACATGAGAATTAAACCACGGTTATTAAAATTGGTCGTGTATCTCTTTCACTTTATTACGAAGAACATGGAAAAACCATATTCTGATTTAAAGTTTTTTGTCCGCTGGTAATTATTCCAGGATCTTTATATTTTAAGTTAAAGTGCAACTAACATATTATTCTTATACAAATTACATAAGTTGCTTTTATTCCTAATAATATAAAGGTTCTACAAATCATGAAGATCACATTTTCATTCACTTCAACGTTAAATTAATTCACCCTGTTCCTACTGTTATCGCCAGTGGTCCGATGTGTTCCTGCTACGATTGTCATAAAGAAATGAAAATATGCAGGTAGATTAATAGTTAATTAATTTTAATTCTATCTGTACTAGGTATTACTAAAATCTTTTAAAAAATTGGTTGCCTGTAAAGTCGGTATACGGGCGAAAGTTTTACGTGACAACGACTTTGAATGGTAAAATCATTTTAATGTGAATATTCATTCGTATAGTAGGAAGAAGGATGAAATAATAGTAACAATTTAAAACATTTATTTATACAAAGAATTATATTTAAAACATTAATTTATACAAAGAATCTCGCACTGAATTTCATATTAACAAAATTTTATTTTTACCTTTACACATACATACGTATTTATATACAAATATACATACAATAACTTGCAATACATTTGCAAGCTATGCACTAATTCTCTAGTGCTGCGCGCGCGGCAGACCGATCATAGTTGAGTGGGAGAGAGACGCAAGGCATTCGGCGGGCCTCTCTCTCGTTCGGTGACTCATCGTAACGTTACCGAGCGTTACACTTTTTCATAAGTGACTCCCAGCCGCAACCTAATTTAAGACGTTGTCACGTCAAAACTAGATATTGGCGATAAATCGCAGTATGATCACTTGACACTCCTAATCGTTAAGGAGTGCTATGGTTTCCATCATTAACTCATCGGCACAAGATAATAACTACCAAACGCAACAATTTGATTAACCAAAAAAAGGATATTATAGGCATTATACGTGCCTTTAATATCACAACTTATCCCTAGATTTTCCCGAGATTCCATCATTAGATCCTGACCACGGGTCATCTCGGGAGTATACACTTATAAACAAAAATAAAAATTGAAACCGGTCTACAATGTAGCATTGTTTTTTTAAATACGGTTGCACGATGAAATATCGAACCCTTATATGTACTAACATTCTCGTGTCCGTCTGACTGTCCGGCCGTCTCCGACACTGTCACACAAAAGTTACACTTTGGTAAACAACGGGGTGAACTAACTGAACTGAAGCACTAGGAAAATTAAAAGTTTCTATCCCTAAAACTTCTGAATTTAAAAATCACATTAAAGAAAACATCTAAAAAATGACAGTGCAACGTGTCCTCCCCCACCCTATGCACCCCGCCTTCTGCCAAACATCGTTTTTTCCCCAACTTCCGGCAACGAGGTGTGAATTTCCAGGAAACGTAAAGGAAATCAATTCTCCGCTCGAGAAAAGTTTTATTTATGAGAAGCATCGGGAGTGCTCTCCGTGTCCCGGCCGGTTCGCCTGCGCACCGCCCCCTCCCCGCGCCGATACTTAATGCCCCGTACTGGCAAGCTAAATTCACTTTCGGATAGAAACGCGAATATTAAGTGCTATGATAAAACTAAAGAAGGAATTACTGGAGAATGTGCTGAAAGGGTTGGCAAGGAGCATTTAGAAAATCCTATTGATGATATCTTTTATAGACATCACAAAACGACGAGCTTGCAAGAAACGATTGATTAAGCTCAGTAAAACAAACAATCATATTCAGTGAACATCTGTGGTCTTTGTCTACTCCTCCGATAATTGCACGTGAGCGTAAATGAGAGTCGCTATTTACAAGTACCATTATCCTTCCAGTAAGTTCAAAATGGATTGTCTTTACGCCATTTTACGTGTATATGTACGAAATTATTGGAATCGATCTGCTTATTGATGAAATTCGGAGAAAACTGCTGCTGCCTCTGTTTGATTAACAGGCGTCTTTTTTAACATTTCATGATTATTATTTTTTAATTGAGGTGAAGTCATTTTTTTATGACCCACAGCTAGGACATATCCCTAGTATAATATTTTTATTCTAGATTGAGTAGCTTGGAACCTGAGCTCTCTACGTTGGCATCGTGCGGGTCGAGGGTCGTTAACCGCCGTTTTCACCGATAAGATAACGACGTTCGGAACCGAGTGTTCTCCCAAACACGGAACCATAGGTTTAAATTAACTTAAGTTAGAGTCATCGGTCGATTTACCAATGGCCAGGATCGAACTCGGCACCTTCTGGTTCAGGGACACGCCCTTAACCACCGCTCAACTCGTTAAAAATAACTTGCTTTTTTATCACGCTTTTATTAGCTTCACTTGTATTTTTGTAAGTTTAGGGGTTTGTGAGTTTGTGAGCTTGTTTGTTTGCAACCTACTTCTTTGTACTCGATTTTGTCCCATTTTGAAAGAACATATTTAATTCAAATTTGCATACTTATCAAGAATCGGTGACAATACGATCATTTGATAAGTTTATCTCATTATCCTGATCAGGATCGTCAGGATCGAATAATTTCGTCACGTATCGTCTGCGTGAGAGCAAGTGGCTTATTACTGTTACTAAATTCTGTTACTGTTTTGTAATAGAATTTAGTAACAGTAATAAGCTTTATTATCAATTCAACATTGTTGTATTGTTATTATTATTATCAATCGAAATAAACTGTGAAAAATAAATATAGTTTAAAAAAACTAAAAAACACGCTTTTAAAGCACATTAAACTGAAAAGTGAAAAATAATTGTTAATATAAGCCCAAAAAATAATGAAAAATGACGAAACATACTAGTATTATTGTGGAAAAAGCGTGGGCTGCTCTATATATGAAAAATGTGGCACAAAGCACCCCAAGCTTTTTCCACAATAATACTAGTATTTTTCGTCATTATTCATTATTTTTTGGGCTTATATTAAGAATTATTTTTCACTTTTCAGTTTGATGCGCTTTAAAAGAATGTTTTTTAGTTTTTTTAAACTATATTTATTTCAACTTCACAGCATTACAAGCGCACATCTTTGAGATTACTGTGTGGATTAGTTCGATGTCCCTAAGGGTCAAGCAAGACTCAAATGCATTGAATATAAAAACTAAATTCCTCCTGACACATTTTTTTTGTAACTGCTTTAAAATTTAATGAAGAAACTTTTGCCCTCGAGTCACTAGTTACGTACAGGTAATATATTTTTACTTTTTAAGGGAAAGTCAATATGTAAAAATAAATGGTGCAGAGCTGTTTGCCTAATATTTTTACTTATGACATGTCACGCGTCAGTGGTACCAAATTAAGATAAAAATACATTCTTATAACATATAGTGCTACGAACTTTATTCGCGTGAATAGGCTAATGACTATTTATTTTGACGTGACAACGTCTTATAAATTGGTTTGCCGGGTGACACTTCAAGAAACTGCGTTACGCTCCGCTCACGTTATGCGCTCACAATGAGAGCGAGTGAGAGGCACGCGTCCCTTCCACTCGGGCATGGTTAGCCCGCCTAAGAGCGAGAGAGACAGACATAAAAAGTGAAAGGCACGCGTCCCTTCCACTCAGATAGGAACAAGTTAAGTTGTAGTAAACGCTGTTTCATTGTACGCAAATGTATTGCAAGTTATTGTATGTATATTTGTATATAAATACGTATGTATGTGTAAAGGTAAAAATAAAATTTTGTTAATATGAAATTCAGTGCGAGATTCTTTGTATAAATTAATGTTTTAAATATAATTCTTTGTATAAATAAATGTTTTAAATTGTTACTATTATTTCATCCTTCTTCCTACTATACGAATGAATATTCACATTAAAATGATTTTACCACTCAAAGTCGTTGTCACGTAAAACTTTCGCCCGTATACCGACTTTACAGGCAACCAATTTTTTTTATTAACATTTTACATTGGATTTAAATCATAATAATATTATAATAAGGTAATTTCTCATCTTAGTAAATTTATTCTATAATTTAGTGCTTAATCAGCTTTGAATCAGCAACAGACTAAACCAACTAAATAGCAGAGATCTGTTATTTGGTCGGTTTGTTTTTTATGTGAACATTCTCCTCCCTCGTATCGTATAAATTAAAAAATCTGGCGAAGAGCATGTCGGTCCATGCTCATAATAGGGTTCCGAAACCATTGTTACAAACAAATGCGCTACGGATGAAAAAAATACATTGTTACACTTTTTCCATGTTTCTCGCACAGAATAGTTCCAAGCACTTAATCGCCTATAACCAGAAAAACAAGTAGGTATGTCGACTATTACTATAAGAATAGTTTTAACTAAAGTGCAACAGCAAAAGAGCGTATCTTCATGGCACTTACGCTTTTTGTGGAGAAGTGCAGTTTTTCGACAATAACTCAAACACAGTATCCATATGTCCAAAATAATTTTCGTTGAAAGTATTTATTAAGCGTTACCTTCGCTATTTTTTTCACATTTTTTGGGACATAATTTCTGCAACTTTCGGAGCGATTATTTCCATAATTATTCATGTAATCAGAAAAATTGCTTACAAACATTAAAGTGTTTTTTTTTTTTAATTGAAATATGTGCCACAAGAGTGGCACATATTTCACTAAAGATAGTGTTTGTTGAAAAAAAAATTTTCAGCTTTTTTTACATGTATGGAATGCCTCCCCTAGAAATATTTATTTTTATTATTTAACCACTAAAGCATGTAGCGGTTTATAGAAGATACACTATAAAGTTCATCATTACACGTCTTGTGGTTTTTGAATTGCGACATTCGGACGGACGAATAAGGGTTCCGTTTTCGCGCTTTTGACTCGAAACCATAAAAACCACTGTCACATCTGGTTCGATTGTAATAAATCTAAAAACACTCAGTACGACGCAGTCGGTGGGCACCGGGTGGCTTAGATGAGATACAGCAGGTAAATGTGTTGCATGGTTTTCCTAAAATACAACTTTTCTAGTAATTAATAAAGAAATTTAGTCATTTTAAATTTCAGAGTTGATGACAAAGATTACACCTAGTACCAAAGTTAGATTACGCTGCGGCGGCCTCCAAGTCGTCACCCGGCGCCGCCGTTCCGTGTCGACTCAATGCCACTCGATATTGACTCCATCGCGACGCTTATCGCTTATGTCAGCGTATTTACTTAATCCCGTACCTCTCTGATTCATTATCGCGGTTCTCGATATCTTATTATTATAATAAAATAGAGGGAAGCACATTTACTAGCGAATATAACTTACACTGATATTATATAATATCCATATACAATATAAAAGACGACGTCTTTCTGTCTGTCTGCCCATTTTTTCGCAAATAGTTTTAAAGTTACTGATGACTGGCAAAATATTTTATTTTGGTAATACATTACCTAGTCAGATTTTAATGTACATTTATTTAAGATAGGTATTGCAAGAAAAATTGTAGAATGTTGTTTGTCTTTTATATAGATAAAGCTATAAGAAAAGTATCTATGTACACAATAAAAAAATATACAAACATCTATTTTAATATTTATTTGTTTGCTTTGCTTGATGAAGGAGATGGTTAGAGAGGGCGATAAGAGTTGAGAGAGAGAGAAGAGGTGGACAAGCGATACAGAGAGAGGACACCAACTGTAATGAGAAATTGAGACCAAATCAAGAACTGAAGAAAGCAAGAGCGATATAAAAAGGATACGTGATTTAAATCGGGATTAAGATAAAGATCGGATCTAGATTTTAATTTACATTAAGTTAAGGATCGGGATCAATAGTGAGATCGGGTTCAGCTATAGGATCGAGATTTTAATTTACATTTAGATTTCGATAAAAATTCTTTATCCAATGGGACGGAATCGTAGTTAAAAGCTAGTTATATATGTACATATAATAACTAGCTTTTCCCGCGGCTCCACCCGCATAGACATAAGAGGAATTCTTCTACCTTGAAATCCCATCACCAAACAAGATCCTGATCGCCATCCAGTCCTCGATCCTTATCCCGGCCCCCCTGTGGATGTCAATTTCTATCATTCTCAATTCCGATCGTGATCCCGCTTTTTGTTTCGATTTCGGTTTCGATGTACGAACATTTCGATCCCGGTTTCTACTTTCAATTCTGTTTCTTGTTTTGTGAGCAATTTCTGCTAACGGTAATGGTTCTGATTTAGTTGAAGACATAGCAAATACTAACATATCATAATAAAATTTAATGTACATTACTCGGGGATAGTATAACTTTCTATGAGTGAAAGAATCTTTAGAACCTTTAGTGGTAGAAATATGAGGATAAAGCAAAGTTTTTTTTCGAAAGCTTTTCGTTCGCGCGTACAACATATAACTAGTTTCATAGTAACTGAATAAATGGTTTAAGCAGGCAAAAAAAACAACGGACAAAATACGCATAAATAGCGGTGTCAATTTTTCATAAAACATTTCATCCCTTATTTTATTCTCTTAGAGCTATTTTCCAATAATGATATATAGCGGTATTTTTCATCTGTTATAAGCAGCTAAAATATAAGTTTTGTTGTTTAAAATATAAGCTAAAGCTAAAATACAACCTTTAACACTTTTGATTTTTTATATATAAAAACAACTTTTATTTCACCCCTTTTAGGATTACTTTTAGAAACGAAACATGTCATTATACTTTATTAGTATTTATTAGCTAAAATATAAATTTTGACATAGATAGCTTTAGCGGTATCTATTTTCCATATAAAATTTCGTCCTTTATTTCACCCCCTTCAGGGTTAATTAAAAAACTTCTTTTTTCATTATTTCTATACATTAGCATTTCACCATTTTTACCCTTCTAGGGGTTAAATTTTCAAAAATCCCATTTTAGTGCTCGCCTACGTTCTTACATGAACCTTATACAAGATTTCAAATCTATAAACTCAGTACTTTGGGCTGTGCTAGTGATATATCATCAGTCAGTTTACTCTTTTATAAGTATATACAGATATGCAGCAAACTTATACATATATATATATAAATGATAGCGAAACGCGTATTAGATTAATCATGCTTGAATATTAAGGAAAGAAAAAGATAAAAAAAATAATCGAAAATAGCAACCTTAGTGGGCCCCGATCTTATACAAACTAACAGTAGATCAACTGTTTAGAAGTATCAGCTCAAGTAGTGTGACAATAATTAAAATATTTGATTTTAATTTGAAATACATATAATAGCACAGTTAATTACGAGCAGAGAAGAAATTATAAAGACAAAATTAAAAATTAAGTGGGGAGATATAGATAGTGTTTGCACTGCAACAAATAGCAACAAAGGGAATTGCTTTGGAGTTTTATCAGGCGTCAGCGTACTTGTTCCCATAAAAAGCAATAAAAAAGTTATTGTGTAAGGATTCCGTTTGAGGCACAGACAATCTTATATGCATACCATATTTTAAAAATTAGAGCATTACATATAATTTACAATTACTAAATTCGGCTTTGGTAAGTTTCAAATATTATTCATTACGATCCAAGAAATATGTCTTCTTTACGATTGCGACGTTAAAAAAGTATAAGTTTTAAATTAACCCGTTCTTGTATTTGCCGATATGATTATGAATAGACAACGACGAACGGAGACCGTCAGGATGAACTGGCGCCGAGCCCGTGCGCCGCGCGCCGCACGCCGGGCGGCGGGCGCCCGACCCGCCTACTAACTAATGCAGGCGGTGTACACGGAGCCCTTAATGGAGAACGTATGTCCTCCGATTTAGCATTGTTTTACAATGAAAGGATTCCACGGTTTTTACCTCAAGGATCCATAGAACTACGATTTGTTTTAATACCCTTGAATGCGCCACACTATGGACGAGCAAACAATTCGCATCTAATCTATATAAAGCAATAAACACTTTAAGTCTTGAATTTACTTAATTAGACAATATACTATAGTATATTGTCTAATTACCTACATACACATTATACCTACGTACGCCACTTAGAGATTGAAAATTATCTGTTTTATTAGCTCTATTTTCAGACGACAGTATGTATTTTATTAGAATTGTATTCAGAATTAGCACCCACGTATTCGCTGATATGAGCCATAATTATATTTTTGCAAATAAATTTTGGTGATGTATATTACTTTTTACTTTTTTGCACTATCACCTTTACCCCACCGTCTTCCTGTGTAAGTTTGCTGCCAGTTAAGTGCATTTTTTCTCGCACTTAGATATCTTACTCTCGTCAGAAGGCTTACTGAGACGAAAATTGGAAAATCTATTTTAACACCTATACTTATGCTGAATTCAATCTTCCCTCCGTGTGAACTTTTTTATCTAAACTTTCATGGACTTACATGAGAAAATGTATTAAGTATTTTAAAATTAATATTAAAATATATTTACCAAATGTGTTATCTCTAATATTATTATTATCTTCAGAAACTTAGAGTACCTAACTATAAAACCTTAAATGAGTGTAAGTTAGCGTCCAAGATAGTAATGAAATTCACCTGCTATAGTAGTGAAATTATTCTACGGAATAATGGTTTCCACCAGTCAGTAGTGTATATATGTTTATCTGTCTGTGAAGTCGTTCGCAAGCTTCGCGAATTCTACAGGAAATAATTTGATCAAATTCGGTAGGGTAATAGTTTATACCCTGAAGTAATATACACGTTAGTTTTTATCTATTGTTTTTTCTGATTATGTACATTTTAAATAGAACCAGGATCTAGAGGCCAGAATCAAAATCGGGACCAGGATTGGAACCGCCAGCTGATGACGCTGGCGACTATGACCCCGATCACTTTCCATCGGGGTCATAGTTGACAGCGTCATCAGTCGATACAAAATATGAAACAATTCATTTATTTTTACAATGGTTTATATTTACTAAGTCGGAAATTTATTTATATGTAATTATTATTTTTACGTTTAAGCGCTGGTCTTAGTATTAAGCTTAAGCCAAGGGTTTTTATGTATAATTTTTATTGCAACTTATAATCCAAATGATTGAGTCTGTTAGGCGTTTTAGTGTCATTGACGTTTTAATAGATTCCAATTTTCTTGACTGATGTGCCAGTACATAGACGATAATAAAATTTTAAAATTGGATACTTAGAAACCGTAAAATAATTTAAAAATGGGTGCGTGTACTTAGTACGCGCGTGAGAAGTTATACTTCTTTGGCATCATTAAAAAATAGTTTTTAATTGCATGCAAATAATTAATATTATTTATTCAATTTAATAGCAAATATTAAAAATTAATATTATAATTTGATTTTCAATTTTAATTTTTATCACAAACTTTTTATTAAATGTTTTATTAAATTTATTTCTTTATTTTGTAAATATTAAATAACCAATAATAAGTATTTAACATTAATAATTTAATAATATTTAGTGTTAATTATATTAAATAAAAGTATTTTAATTTATATCAATAAATAATACATACGGATAGTTAATCTCAATTATATTGGAGCACTTGAAAAAGTATATAAGCACAATTTTTTTCACTAATATTCACAAATAGTAAGTAATATCAATCAAAATATTCAATTTAAAGCACTATTGAATATAATTTATTAGCACATATATAATTCGCACTTGTATGAAACTAAAACACGTGTTGTGAATGTATAAACTAGAAACATGTTGATAAATATTATAAATATGAAAACAGTGATCAGAGGTGACGAGCGTACCAACATGCGCGACTAATATAGAGGTTCAATTTCTATTTTGTTGGTAGCTTTTTTTTCGAGACTTAATGAGCGGTTAAGCAGACAGCTTCATACTGTTAATTTTGTGTCACAGATGCGCGCGCATCTTAAAATTTCACTCTCATCATTTTTTCATAACGCGCCTAAAGAAGTATAACTTCAAAAATTTAAATTTAAAAATTAAACTCTTTGCTATCCTTATTATGTATATTGTATTCATCTGTCATTTGTTTTTATAAATTGGGAGGTAAAAATAAAATTGTTTGTCCAAAGGCAACATGAATATAATGCAACAAAATTATTGTGAAATGATTTTATATTACTTCTGTTGCTATTTAATCCAACAAAAAGGTTATAACAGACTTCAATTGGCTTTCCACGATAAAGCTCCATTTCTTTTCACTGTTTGTAACTAGTTCTGCGACTTAAAACGTGGTTGGACTAATCTGACTGACAAAATGCGCGAGGAACGTCGTTTTATGACGACGATTGAAGACAACGCCAGTGGTGTACACCTCATGGTGAAGACTGCCGAAAGAGTAGCCTACCAGCAATTTCGTACAAGCTGAGACATGGGTATTATTCAAGTGCACAAAACCTTTCATGAACATTTAGCGATCACGAAGCTTTGTACTCAGTGGCTACCTCATGACCGAAACTCAAGAACTTCGTGTCAATCGGTGCCTCGAAACGATGCAAAGATTTGCTGCTGATGATTTAAATGCTATATATGACATAGTTACAGGCGACGAAAGCTCTGAATTCACTGTTGCGAACCCAAAAGCAAAAGACAATCTTCTCAGTGGATATTTTCCTCGTGAAAAATTTTCACAAAATTTGTTTTTATGTTACCGCCATAACAACAAATAACAAATATAAGATTTAATTTAAAATAAAAGAGGGTTCCATACAAAAAACATGTTTTTCTAGCGTATTTTAATCAATCTTAATATTTGTTAGTTTTCTATTGCCTATTTTTAAAAAGTGAGTTGTGTTCATTATTGTAAGATGGTATTGAGTTTTTTGTGCCCTCGTCCTACTCGACATGGTCAGTTTTTGTAATATATTTTATACTTTTGATAACTCATATTATATAATTTCATATAAGGCCCATATCTTATAAACAGTCTTACTACTAGAATTTTTCTGATCTCTTTCTGGATTAGGTATTCGTTTTTATTTCCGCTTCTAAGTAAACATAAGTTATTCAATATTTATTACGTTGTGCTGAAAATCCTATCACTTATGGTAAGCTTTAATTTTAGTCCCCGATATGAAATGACACATTTCCAGAGTTTTATAACCTATGAAATAAAATATTTAGCACACCTCATAACCTGAATCGTTTAAGTTGCGATCTACTGGCGACTTGTCAGTCAATCAATCTTCTGGGATTTTACTCTGTTATGTTCATATTGCACCCATAGAAAATACTAGAGCTTGATAATATGAAACTGACGGCTTAACATTGTTTGGACGGCTTAACAATAAAAAATGGTGGTGTTTGATATCTGCTGGTCGAAGGCAGCACTATTAATGATGCAGCCGTTACTATGCCAGTATCACTCCAATTTAATGGTGAACACGAGTCATCGGCTATCATTATTAAAATTCATCTTGGATGAGATTTGTTTCTGATTCAGCTTTCTAACGCCTGGCATATTCGCATCACAATGTTGAAAGTGAAAGAGCTCATCATTTAGCCTTAGGGGATGCCTCGCTCGAGCAATTCCAATTCGGTTTTCTTTTATTGTTTAGATATTTGTTACTGAGATATTTTGCGAATATTTTATAAAAAGAGAAGTGTGTTGAGTTTTTGATCTTTGCGCTATCGCGTGTACAGTACAAACGATAACGCTTAATAAAAGCAGTTCCAAGGATGCTCGTTGTATTTATTTCGTTTAAGGTAGTATTTTGCACTGGATCAATTGTGTGGCGGTACTTCTAAAGTTCTTAAAAACATACTGAAAATATAGTGGAATCCATTCTAATATTGTTTGTACCTTTTGTGTATTATTTTTCTAAGAATTTTCTACAGGTCGAAGCTTTTTAGATTTGTAAATGAATGGGCACTATCCGCTTTTCAACGCCCCTCAAAGTATCTCGTGTAAAGCTTATGCATATTCGATAATTTATTTAAATCCGCTTATAACTGTCAGATCTAAAATATTATTAATACAGTGAAAATTGCATAGATGACTTTTTTATTCTAATTTTGTAACATCCATTAGTATCTCTGTATTGTGATATGAATATTAAGCAGTTGTTTTTCTCTGTTATCACGTTAAAATTTTGGAAAGACTTGAAAATATGAATCTGACAAAGTAAGATTGCTTCTTTGCCTTATGGAGTCCTTTTTTGCCACACTAATGCCTAGTACGATGAGAGATAGTGTTTACAAATTTATTCTTTTTATATTAAAACGTCTGTGACTCGACACTACATTTTTATGATCCTACTGTCGTATTAACAAACCTCACTCAAACCATGCGCTATCCCAAAGAGTATTGTGGGAGCGAGACATGTATTATTTCCAGTACCGAAAAAATATATCTTTTACTGTTTCCACTTACAAGATGAAATGCACACTTAAATGTACTACGAACGCCAAGTAACGGCCATCGGGTGCGCGTGAGTCCTCCAAGCACCGATGCGCATAGCCTTTGTATTGAATAATGAAAATACAAACCTATTTAATTATTGTTAATATAATCGGTTGCTATAGGTGATCAACTCGATACAATCAAGGGAAATTTAAGTAAATTTATGATACAAAACTGACTCGATCTTCAACTGTAACGCTAGGTGACGCTGGTATGCGTAATTGGTCGAGACGTGAGACCTCCCCACGGACCTCGCTTCGCACCCATTTTGGAGCATCGCTGGGCCTTTGCGTAGTGGAGAAGTTAATTTGTTTTTAGTGTGAGATTTAGATAAATATAGTTAAAAAATGTTTAATATCGTCACCACTTATCGTTGTGTATGTATATGGTATATAATATTGACACTACTATTTATTATTTCATACACATTTGCAAAATATTTATTGCCCAGCACACGGTTCACACTATCGCTGACGGTCTTAGAGAGAGAGATCATATTGTCGGCTATCTATTGATTTATGTAAGCGTACCTCCTCTTGTAGTTCTATTTATTATTGTCTATAATCCACTTAGCTTAATCATATGAATACATTTATATTTCTAGGTATGTCCTGTTTTACAAATATGTTATGGTTATTGTATTTATTACATTTAGAACGCTATAATTTGAGCAAATTAATTGTTGTTATGCCTCGATGTAAATAAAGACAAAGTTTTCCAAATAAACATGCGATGTTTGCTGCACCCCGCTCCCAACTAGCCGCGTGTGTCCACAAATGATCGCGATTCTTCTCAAGGAGCGGTCCAAACGGTACTTTAAATCATCAATAGCTGCGGCTATAGCCCGCATGCCTAGCACATTAGACTGTCGGGCCCCAAGCTCGGGGACGTCCGCACCGCCTCCGCTGCCCCCGACGATGACCTAAGCCGAGGTCCGTGTCTCTGTGTAACGCTCGAAGCGCGCAACGCGTCCGGATACGCTGTGAAAGCTTTCGATCTAACAATAAGGTTCAAGGGATATTTCAGTCAGTAAAAATTTGACACTCTACGCGCCGTATGCGTGTTCGTCTTTCTGATAAACATTTTACCTTATCCTTGCTCAAAAGGAAAAGTTAATTTGGCTCATTTGCTCTTCGCCGACCGACGTGTTAACTTCGCACGTAGTCGGAATCTTCCCTTTCGGCCGGTCAGTCTGTCGCCCGCTTTGCGCCGTATGGGCAGCAGACGTGTTTTGTGAAAATTTAGCCAATCCTTTTATTTACTACACTCTCTAGGCTTGAACAGCCGAGTTAACTGGCTTAACGTTATCTAGCACGTTCTAGTGGCCAAACTTGAATTCAAGAAAAAACCCCTAATCGACTGTTCTTAGTTTGTCATTTACAACGGGTAAATGTTATAGTACTTTTTACACACGAACCCAAACGTATGTATTAACTTCGTATTTTTTCGTTGCTGTTCTAATCAATATTCTATCTACGTATTTATATTACTGTACCTAATGGATGTGCGTTAAAGTCATCACTAATTACGTTAAAAATAGATCTCGCCCTTGGAGCAACAGCAGTAAGAAGCCGTGACGTATAGATATCGAGTCTTTTGTTTTTTTCTACAAACAAGGAGCTCAAAAATTATTTTGGAGATAGGCATCAAACGGCCACATCGTGAACCCTCGTCGAGGACGGCGCTCGCGGAGCCTCGCCGGGATGAGCCGCTGACGACTTCGTTAGCGCGAAGTACTTTCCCGTTCAACAAGTTGCACGCGATGTTGTCAAGGATATTAAATTGACGCTTTGTTCTTTTAAGTTCGTCATGCACTTGAAATGGACATTCAATTAATGCGACACAAGAAAATGGTCTGCTTTGGAACTTACGTTTTCTAATAAATATTTTTTATTTTTTGTCGCGCGTTGAACGAGGGCCTTTTTATTAACCGATTTCAAACAAAGAAGCCAATAAATTCGACAGTTATTTATGTAACATTATTGTAACAGCATTGTATTCACACACGGTAATTTATTAGAGCTTTCAAACATATATACAATTTTTTATAAGTTTGTTTTTACGCATGTTTATATATATCTTTCTATGTGCGTTTTTTAAGTATATATGTAATTCTGTATATATGTTTATCAACAAATTTCTCCGAAACTATTATTCTATTTTAGCCATTCTTTTTATTAGCTTATATTTACTTCAACTTAAGGAACACTTTAAGTTTCATTAAATCGGTTCAGTAATTTCCAAGATGTGCATTAATACGAGTTAGTGCGACGACCTGGCTTATTAATAAAAGCTACGGATGTGATGTCAAAGAGGAAACATCTCAAAATCTTAGTCAAATTCATTGCATGTAAGGAAAATCAAAAAAATCAAGATGCCTGTAATCAAACTGGCCTCATAGTACAAATCTGCGGCCAGAATTAAAACTTAATAAGATTGCCAATCCATTCAATACCATCTATGGAGTGGAATATTATTACTGAATGAGAATTCCAGTTTTTACTTAAAACTAAAAATTACGCAATAAATAAGTAAATTATAAAAAGTAACTCAAAATTAGTGTAGACGCGAAATTAACCAATATAAACAGAAAATAGGTACGAATCAAATTAGCACTTAAGTGAAGCATCTATCAAATCTAAAAAATAAAAATCCGCAACATTACCGAAAACAAAAAGTACGTAATTGAAAAATTTTAACACAAACACTATGAAAAAAATTTTTACAAATGTGATTTGAAATAACTTTTAAACGGCTTCACCGATCGATTTTAAAAACTAAGCAGCTTCATATCAAAAAACCACGTCGGTCGCCGTTTGGCCGGACAAAATCGGTTGATTCATTCGTGAGAGTAAACAAAAAAATCAAAAAAATATTTTTTCTAAAGATTTCGTAATTTTTTATCTGATCAATTTTCATTTAAAAATTATTTATAGGACTCGCAAAACTGCATCGATTGCTGTTAACCGCGTGAAAATTAGTAGACCTATTCAAAAGTTATAGCAGATTGAAAATTAAAAATACAGTTTTATCAATTCGTCAAAGAAACATCATTATCGAATCATTTTAAAAGCATATTTTAAATATTAACTTACAAACCACTCGCTAATTTTTGTAGACTGAGTTTGAAAGTAGCAAAAGTTTTCTGGAATGGCCTATAAGGTCAATTATTTTGTCGAATGTTGGAACTTGAAAAGCTTAAAGATAACTCTTTGAGTTTTGAGACAACTTATTGAGCTTAAGGAATTTTGAACTTAAGGTATTTGGGTCAACCGATTTTTTTTAATGAATAACAAAAGCGTATGTTGCTACGCGTACATAGAAATTAGGCTGGTAAGTAAAATATCTTTTAACTCCGTTTCGTATTGATTATACCGTTTCTATATTAAGCGTTAAAGTTTTGATAAACTTACCTTGTTGATGTTCGGACATAGCGTGAAGACGATCGGATGTTAAAAAGTCGCATTGACTAATATCGAATAATGAACACTTCTAGGAAAAATCAATGTAACGTTATTTTTATCATCATGCCAGAGGTGTGATCACGTCTAAATTCGCTTACAGTCATCTACTGATATCTCGGTATTACAAGAGGAAGTAACTGTCAAACTGCATGAAGATCAATTTCTATTAAATACGTTCATTACTATTTACTCATACTTATTTTAAAGTTCGACAGGATATCAAAGGAGCGCGGCGGTTTCAAAATTTTTCAAAATTGATTAAAGGCAAGCGAATGCAGCGCGCCCGGGCGCGTCCGGCGCGGGCGCCGGCGGCTGCCGAGTTAAGACTTGGGAAAAATCAATTCGCTTTTCCGCGCTTTCGAATCGGAAAAGTTTATAAATAAAAAGGCCCCGGAGGTTTCCGACTTTCACGAAGGGGGAGCGGGGGCGGGCGCTCCTCGGTCGAGTTTGCGTCCGAAGTCTGAGGCGCGCCCGCCTCGAGGGTAAACACTTATCTGTGACGTTTGCTTTACTTCGAATAACTTCTTTTGTTTGTATTTTGGAGCTTAAATGTAACGAAACGAAAAGTTGGTAATGATGATAATTCTTTTGAACCGAGTTATGGGTGAGTGCTATTAAACTCGGTGACGAGTAACAGTCGTTCTCCAAATACACATGCTTTAAGCGTGTTTTAACGCTTACGTGATGAAAAGCAATTTTTAAATACAATATTTAAAGCTGTCTGTATTCACTAATATGATTTATCAAGCAAAAATCGTATTAATGTACAATATGCGCAAAAGTAGGACATGTGTCTGAAGTAGGTTTTAATACACATAGTTGACGTATTCTTAGCTTTTTCAAAGTATTTCTTATATGCAAACTAGGCGCACGATTTCATAGTCGTGAAATTTGTTTTTAAGTGTAACAAATTTTTCGTAAGTCGTTTTTAATGAAATCACGCTTACATGTTGTTCCAAGCTACATTCAAGGTGCTTCTGAAAACTCCTTGAAAATTCGTCTAATAGTTCTGGAGATTAACGTGTACAAGGAGATAAGCAGAGAGGAAAAGTTGTATTTTTACATGGTATTGTAACATTTCTTATATCAGCCGCAAAAAATAAATGTAAAGAAAACCTTTTTGACAAAGGATTTCAATAAGTATATAAGGACGACAAACTACAGTTTTACTACAGTTTGTTGATGTATTTATTTTATATATAAACATAGACTCGCTTTTGTAACTCGCGGCTCCACTCGCGTGGACTTAAAATGAATTCTTTCTTCATTTGTTATGTGTCCACCTTGATCTCGATCACAGTTTTACTTTCGTTTGAGTCGCAATCGAATCATGCCATTTTTTGCAATTGTTACGAAGGAGCTATAAATATATCCGGAATGAAAAATACTCTGTATGCAACCAAATAGTTTTCTCTACCTTACCGTGAAAGTGCCATCAATATCTATTTAGTTGTTCCAAAGATCACTTTGGATAAAACGAAATTATAAAAACAGTTGTTTGGTAATAGTAACGTATAGTTGTAAATAACCCTGAGCATTAAAAATTGCGATGATAAAAAAAAATAGACACTTAATTCTATTTATATGTATAAATGCATTTCGATATACTTACAACATGATTTTAAGAAAAAATATTGAAATACATACTGAAAAAATATTGAAAAGGTTTGTAAATGGATTTCGCCCAAAAAATTCTATAATCTTACCGATTAAAGAATTTTTTTAGTACAGAAATATGTAGCTCTAGTAATCTGTAAATCTTTTATTTTTAAAGTAACATGTCTTAGCCTTTTTATAGGAGGAATAAAGGGGAAACGAAAATGCGAGTCAGCAGGTAGGTGATCACTGCCATCCATGCATACTTACAACCCCGGATGAGTCACTAATGCATTGCTGGCCTTTAGAAAAGAATAGAATATATAATGGAGGAAGTGGACCACCGGATTTTAAAAAGGAAAAGGACATTTAATGGAGGGAGTGGGTTTTTGGTTTTTCAGGTGGTTTCGTCCAAATGAGAATCGTGACCAGTAAAGGAATTTAAATTGAAAGCGGAATGAGGAGCAGAATCGAAAACCGGAATCTGGATGGTAATTAAGAGCGGGATTTGGGTCAAAATGGAATGTGGGAGCGGGATAACAATCAAGAGCGTAACCAGTATCAGATTCAGAAGCAGTACCAGCATCAGAATTAAGAGCGGGACCGGGGTTTGACAGAAAGATTGATCAATATAAAACATAAAATACATACATTCCATGTCCGCACAGACACGGCCGTGGCTAAAAACCTACTACATAATAGCAAAAGCATTTGCATAGCGGAATATAAAAGTTTGTGCGCTCTACTGTTTTGAATGTCCAAGAAATGACCGGTGGACAGGTCGTTTACAGTCCATTTATGGCACGGCATAAAGATGCCTTCACAACGATGTTATATTTGCCGCTCGGAGGGACAAATTTACAAAAATTCGACCGAAATAAAACTTATTATTTTCTTCCTAGCTTATGTCACTATATGACTAGATCCTGTAATGACAACTGCCGGCGCCAACTGCCGACCGCCGACCGCCGACCGCGGGCGCGGTGCGGGCGCGGGTCCCCTTGGGGACCCCGGGTTTGTTCTAAACTAATAATGGGACTACGTAACCGAAGTTTAATGCGACGCTCATATTCCGTTATGGATTTTCTTGCAATATTACATATACCTAATAGAATTGAACAATATTTCACATTCAGAATTAATATTTAAACAATCATTACCTTGGGTATAATTGATGGGAATGGGGAACCATTGATGAATATCGATGGTACACAAGAGATGCCCAAGGATCGTACCATGTGGAAGTATGTGGTCTCCCTATTCTCCTGGGAAATAGGCGCGACTTTATAATGATAGATAATTACTGTTGCAGGAAAATTTATTCTAGCCAACCATTGGCTAGCAATTGTTGGGACGAAGTTCCTTAATGCAGCTTGCTGTAGTAAATAGTTGACAAGTAGAAATTTTAATCTAACAAAAAATCGCGACTTTCTCTCTCTTTCTTTTTCTTTCTTGAAATTTATTATTTAGTATTTTTATGTGTAGTTATTATTCACTATTCTATTTTAAATTTTTAATAAATAAATATTTTTTCTAAAGTATTAAATGAAATTCTTCATTTAATTTAAATGAAATGCAATATTGAATGATTTTATTCCTTATTAATTACTTTGGAGCGTTGTTAATTTATTTCATTGTACCTATCTTTTAATACATAATATTATATATAGCGAAAGTACTTCATTCCAACCGGGCGGCCTGCGACACTTCTCGTTCTTTAATTAGAGATGGGGAGAGTATTATGAGATGCAATGCGAGCGGCTTGGTCGGCGCCGGCGCGGCGGCGGGCGACCGATCGCCGCAGTATCCATTTCCGTTTTACTTTATTACTTGCAGTGTTCGCTAAGGCTGCTGGCACCCGCCTCCCGCCGCCCGCTGCCCACTGCCCGCCGCCTACGCCGGTCGTCAGGCTACAAATATACGTGTAGGACTGTAAGTTTTAGTCCTGTGTAGAAATCCTGTGTGTGTCCAGCTTCATGCGGCCCATGGACGTTTCCTACCATTTATGTTAATTGCTCTATTAGTACATAATAGACGTAGGGTTCCGGAACACGTTAAAATATTCAACACTCTATTCTTTTTTAATAATTAACAAAAAACAAGAACAAAATTTAAAATCAAACAAAAAACCCCGAAACAAATACATTTCTTGTTTTGGGGATAATCTTTAACTTTTAACTAAGTATTTTTATTATTGCTCTTATAGCGGTGATAGTAATACAAACTCTATAAAAATTTCAAGTGTGTATCTATTATGGTTTAAAACATACAAACCTATGACAGAGGGACGGATAGGCAGACGGACAAACAGACAATGGAGCCTGAGTAATAGGGTGTCGTTGGCATCTTTTGTGTTCGGAAAAGATGCCAAACCTAAAAACAAAAACAAAAATTACGTTCGAGAAAAAACACCGAAAAAGACCCGTTTGTCGAATGTGGACCTACATGGTTTTAATTTTATTTTAATGAAGTGAAACTTCTAATACGACTTCCAATAAGGTTGCGTTAAACGTTTAACGCTCCTAGGGAGGGGGAATAGAAAGAGACAGAGCAAAAGTGAAAGCGTGGCACTCGAACGCATGCGCGTAGTATACCTGTTACAGGCCAGCGCGAGAGTTAGCAACGAGCAGCGTCCAATATTCCAATAGATTTGGATATTTCTCCTCTCAAAAATGATAATTAAAAGATGCGATCAATTGTGAATTGTAAGCAATGTTAACAAAGTTTGCCTTAAAGAAACAATATGAGTTCACTAACAATCAATTTCTATCTCTTCCTATTTTCATTTCCACATTACGAAGTTTCACTTCTTCCGCGCGGAGGGACTCCACGCACTATCTTTTTTTTATTATATTTTCCTACAGTTGTCGTATATAATAAACACGTCAAAATTTCAAATGTCTATCTATTATGGTTCAAAAGTGCAGCCCTGTGACTAGTGTATGGACAGTTTCGATCAAATCGAAAATTTTATACACATTTGAAATTTAGTAGGCTGAACACGAACAACGTAAATAAATGACTTTCATTATGTGAGTCGTTTATGAGTGTAAAATTAGAAAATTAAAAGAAAAAACACGTGTGGCACTCGTGGACTGCCGCGGTAAAGCTATTGCATAGTATTTTTTATCAACTTATGCAATTATAATTATTTATTTATTTTATTTATGCAGTATTTTTTTTGAGGAGGTGCCCTAACGCCGAAACTCTAAGCAGGCATGAGTCACCAGATTGCGGGGCGAAGAGGGAGATTACGCATGCGCAGTAATGCCGATACAACCAATGCCACCTAGAGGCGAGTTGCTGAACTAAAGAGACAAGCGTGATATATATCAAAAAAGTCATTAAAATTCGGCTATTCATCGATAGATGGCAAAAGTAAAAAGTATCACCGCTGTGCCGGTCGGAGTGGGGGGTGTTAGGTTATTTTCGTTACGGAATTTCTGGATTTGGTCTCCACGCTCAAGGCCCGCGATAGAAGCTATGCAATAGCTTAAAAGTTTTGTGAAATCTACTATTGTAACATATCAAACGAAATGATTGCTGTGAAGGATCTCAGATAAAATTTGTAATTCTAAAATGAATAATTTTATTAAAAAAAAAAAAAATTAATATTTACCATCCCTTTTCCTGTACATCAGAAACCGCTAAGCCACAAAATCTTTGTATACTTATAGATTACAGGAAAACCGAAAAAAAAATTATGGTATTGAAATAATATCGTAAATGTCTCATTATTGTGCATATAAATTTACATTTGCAGTTTGGTAAATTTGGATTAGATTAAAAAGACATGTGTAATTCACACTTGTCATCTTTTTTTTTGTTGAGGGAAACTGAAATTCGGTCATTATATTAAGATCAGACGCGATAATGAAAAAGCTGAGCGCTGTGATAATAACTGAATATGCGAGTTGAGTCGCTCGAGGACATGTCAAACTATCATTATATTGTGAAGGTGAGGATGATCCTACATTGATAGACAATCATCTTCCATAGAACAATAAAAGTCTGTTTCGAAATGACCGTTGCAACAAGTACCGGTCAGACAAACATAGTCATAGCGTAGATAGTCAGGTAAACAGACAGGCCCATATCCCAAGATATGAGCTCCGTACGTCCTCATATTTAAGTGCCGCCCAATGCCATTACCAACTCTATAGAAGAAGAATATTGAATATAAATAATACATAAGTAAACTGTAAATAAAGATTGTACTCGACTTACGCGTACGCCTTAAGCCGAGTACGCACTGTGCGTGCCAGGTGCACGTGGCACTCATTCCCTGGAACGCACAGTCCGTATGTGTTGCTACGCGTATACATTCATTGTAAGCCACGTACGCGCAAGTCTACATACGCGTGCGGCACACTATGAGGGCATATATTTGACATTGAGCCACGCTTTGCGCGACTTATGAGCCATTCCGTTGCGTCGCCCGCCCTACCTGCTATAGGCCAAATATTCATTCGACTTTATCTAAGTTTTGAGAGGTGTGCTTTAAAGCTTCGCCGCTTCGAACTCCGGCGAAACAGAATTGAAACTCATGATTTATTTACGTGATATTGGGAGGCAAGTCCAACGACAAAACTCCGGCCTTAATGAGAATGCAGTGCGATAAATCAGTCTCCAATGAGTACAACGTATTGAAACGTGTTTAAGATTATGCGCTACCGAATTTTAAATGAGTACCTTTAAGTATGTAAGAAAAGTAAACGAACTAGATTCGTATGTGACTTTTTAGGGTCTAAGTGCTTATGAATATTTTCATTTATGGTGATTGTTTCACTTCTTACCTCCGATATATTTTATTCGCTCTCACCCCGAGATCTGAGGATCGCTGCGGTCCGTATCGTGCACACGTCATTCGAGTATATTTAAGACAAGAAAAAAACATGTCTAGTTTGAGCCGTCGATTCGAACGAGAATACCTCTTAAGCCGCTCGTTCAGTGGTCGAACGTAATGGAATCGCAACGGTCGGAAGCTGTGGATGTCTCGGACCATTTTATTCTGTGAGAAGAATTTTCAATACGAAACAGTTTTCTATAAGCTTTTGGAGTGTTATAGTTATTATGTATAATATTGAATGATGTAAAATTATTTTCATGAACACATTTAGCTAATTAATGCAATTAAGTTAATTCTTACAAAGCAAATATTGATATGTGATTGGATTTATATATAAGTCTACCATGAAAGACATTCATTATTTTATTTTTTTCTAAAAGCGAAGAAAACGTGTATGTTTGAGAAATGAACAAGACAGACAAAACAGATAGCATTTCTACTATGGTTACCACACACTGTTGCCGCAGGTTCTAATAATAATAAAGATCCCAAAAAATATATTAATTGTCAACTTTTTATGTGATTTTTGTATAATGAATAATTATTTCTAATTTCTAAAACAAGGAAAATATTTAAATGTCTAATATAAGACGAGGACTTGATTTGTAAAGAAGCAACATGGATGGAATACAGCATCATCAACAAATTACAAATAAATGCAATCATTGCAGTTTTAGAATGCATATCTAAAGGTTATTATATAATTATGATGATAATTAAATATTTTTTGTTTATTAAAAATCGAACTGCAAAGTGAGAATCATTGGTAGATCATAATTACAGAGTGTTTGTTTGCCTCTGAAACTTGCAAAATTACTTCCAAATACGACGAGTATATTGTCGTTTTTTTTTTTTAAATACTGTACTCTTTTGCGTTTCTTTCATAATTTTGAAAGTATTATTTGTTGTATTACTCGAAATAAGCCCTTCACAATCACTTTGCCAGCACGGCCTCGCTTTGTATCACTTATAAGTTCTTGGACGACGAGATACAAAACGACCTCATCATCCGTTGCCTTTACAGCTTATTCTTTGTCAAAATAAAAGTTTTCTTTACATTTTTTGGGGTGGCGCCACCGACTTAACGTAACGTCTAAGGTTGACGTCGTTTATGTGTATACAAATATTGTGTAAAATCGCGACCAAAACGAGTCACTCCAGAGAGCGTGCGGGCGAGAGCGCCGGACCCGAGCCGAATAGTAATCGGTGTGTCTGCGAGCGCCCGCGCCGCACGACCCTTTGGCCGCAGTCGACGCCCGTATTTTCCGCACGCGTGCTTCTGCTGACGGTCAACTTGTCCGCAAAAAACTTGTGACCTCTAGTCGTGAAGGTCATGGGCTGCCACCTCTCCTACGTGCCGTTTGAGATGTGCGACGACTCACTTCTAACTTCACAAGAAAACTAAAGTACTTGAAATCCGTGAAGTTTGTGTTCAAGATAGTTTTGATCAAAACGCTGCTCTTATGTAAAAGTCATCATTCGGCTCTTAAGCGTGTCGCACATATCCGGTATTGATCCTAATGTATTAGAACGTTTAAGAACCTTAATGTGCAAAAAATCAAGACGGAAGCCTCACAGCCAAATTCGGAAGCTTGCCTGTCCATCTATCCAGTCGTACGTCATAATTGACGATACTGTTGTTTTGTTGCTATTGAGTTTAAATTGGGCACTCATTTATAACAGTCGTCTGCCAATACCCATTTATGTAGTATTTAGTTATACAATAATATAGGAAACGAATACATATTTCATATCATTTTATTAATAATAAACTATTTGTTTTATAGGCCAAATGAGATAAATTAAATTATGAACATATTTTTTAAATTTTAGTTACAATCGTTTTTGACTTTTTTAGAAATATGTATATGAAAAAATTATAACCTGTGCCCCTTTGTTTATTGAAATAATTCTTTTGCCTCGGAATTTTGAAAACCGAACAACGTGAAATAAATAATTATCATAGAAGGTCTGATGTTACAGTATGGATTCAATCATACATTTTTTCGCAAATATTCATAATCTTCATTTTTAAAACTTTGCCAAAGTAACTATAACAGAAACATATCATTGAAAATATACTTTAAATTCAAATTCAAAATACCTTTATTTTATTGGTCATATTACAACACTTGCAATACTCTATATCATTTATGAAATTACAGTTTTTTTTTAATGTGTTCACCTTTTTTTTTTAAGTACCACCCTTTCGTAAGGCATTTATCTCTCAAAAAGAACGAGCAAGAAACTTGCCTCTTTCCAAACTAATATTATATAGAAATACATCTTTGGACTTGAAGTAGAAAATGTAATAGAAGTTGATTTGGAATCAACTTTTCAAAAATTTTACATAATGTCGGCAATATACATATAGGACTGAAGTAAATGGGATTCGATTTACCCTTTTGGCCTTAAATATGGGAACAACTTTACTTTCTTTCATCAGATCAAGAAACATACCATCATCCAAACAATTATTAAAGAAAAGCGATAAATGTGGTGGAATACAATCAGTAATGGAGTTCGGGATTTTAATTAATAGGCCATGGAAATCAGTAGTCTTTTTCCAATGGCTTAAATACTTTAATAATATCTTCTGAATTTACATATTTAAATTCTAACTTAATATCAATAAACGGTTCTATTGTGTGAGTTGTTAATTCGAGGAAATCTATAATAGACGCTTGCCTGCAACATGCATTAACATGCATTCCACAGCTAACCCTCGAATCTACCTCTCCACTACGTATCTCTTTCCAAAAAATTTAATATTGATTTGAGAGGATTGACAGATATCGAACACCTAAACAAGTGTTAATTTTTTAGTTATCTTAGTCCGCTAATAGTTATATTTTTAATTTCTACGTACGTTTCATGCCAACCAGGCACGTTCTCAGGAAAATGCAGACAGTCACATCCACTAGGGCGTAAGGAGTGTTAAAAACTACCGACAAATGCGAACACAAACTCGTTAAATGATATGCTATCATGCAATGCGTCAAAAGGTGACGAAAGTGACGAAACGTAACCCCTTCTCCTGTGTGTGAGAAGAGGTTACGTTTAAATATTTTAGAATCTTTCGAAAAACATAAAGATAATAATAATTTGCTCAGTGACCAAATTGACATTCATAAATGGCCATTATTAGACGCTTGCTTGTAACTATTTGGGTAAGGGTTGGTGATGGTTAGTCTGTGACAATTGACAGTCATGTCTATTGTTGATGATCTGTGGCTACTGGTAAGGATGCTTTCGTTACCGTCAAATATTAATATTGTGTAATAATCTTGACTATTGTTATTCAAGACAATTTACATACACCATGATATTTTACAATAAATGTAATAGAAAATCACAACACTTAAAATGTAATGATCAACATCTCATTTATTAAGCAAATATTATAAATTTCTTTTTTAGATATCTCGAGAAAACAACATAAAATTTAACGAAATCATTGATGATAAACGTGATTGTTAGAAGGAAATAGAAATCGATTAAGACATCTATATATACATGAAAATGAGGTATTAAATTAATAGCAAAACAAAAATAATACAAAATGAATTATTTAGTCGTGTACGTCACTTGCGTAGCGCAAAGCGAAATCTTATAAATAATATAAAATAACATAGACATAACCTTAATAAATGCTCAGCCAGAATGCAATCGCGGACACGGTTGGGTCTTATCAATGCAAGTTCGCGACTGATCTTGTCTATGGTCACTGACTGGCCGCGCAGCCCGTACACGGTTGGCCACCGGTCTTCCTCCTCCGCTGAGGCGCAGTACCTACGCTTCAGCTATACTAACGTTTCAGTACGATATTTCTACGTAGACGTTCTAAGCTATTTTTCTCATAAACAGCTACTTAAATTACTATGGATTCTTTGGTAAAATTGACGTATAGGAAAAGGAGATTATGAATATTTGAGAAAAAATGTATGATAAAATCCATTCTGTATATATATTGTACAGTAAATATAAAGTTTAAAGCATTCACATTTCGAGAAATATGAAAAACGTGTAAACTTTTCACTCACTATTACTTTCTTTTTGAGTATTAAATGCCTTATCCAGCTTTTTTTAATATTGTATTGTACAAAACCCGACGCTCGTGAATCTAACGAGTTTTAAATGTTTTTAACACGCTTTTATTAGTTGTACCTTCTTATATGGAATTAACAAAAATATTTTGTAAGCAAATCAAGAAAATCACAATTATAACCTATTTCTAATCTCTGCATCACTTTAAATCTTTGAATATACAATTCGGATCACAATATTATAATTTGGTATCATCGAGTTGAACCGTTCATAGGGCCAGGATGTTAATGGTGGAACTCTCAATGGCTACTGGTGAACTCTTTGAGATCATCTCTATATGGATTGATTTCATATTTTCAATACATTGTACGTAGTAATAAGAGCATGATGATGGAGTCAGAAAATATACAGCGGAATTCTTCAATTGCTTTTAGTAAACCTTTAGAGTTTGAGCTCATTTGGATTGTTTTCATGTTTCCAACCATATTTCCATTCTATTTAGTAACGGAGTTCTGTAGTGGAATACAAAGTTAGCTAACAGAACTTTCAATAGCCACTAGCAAATCTTTTGACTGTAGACTCATTTTGATTGCTTTTATTTGGAATTCGTTTTAATAAAAAGTAAATTACCCTAAACATAATTATATCTACATCTGCATATGTTAAAGCTGTTTTAGAATTAAAAAGTTAAATATCAACATACATACAAATAATAAAATATTTTGTTACGATATATACATTCTACCCTTCGTAATATTTTGTCTTCATTGTACATAAGATACCTACATAAAATGTTTTTCATAAAGGCTTCCGCACCGTAGATCACATTTTAACGTTTTGGAAATTTATGTAAATAATGATTGTCATATGTCATCTCTGCTCCAATATCAATTAAAATATAAAGGTATAGAAACGGTATTATGCCAGAGGTTATAATAAAACTTCAATACCGCATCTAAATCGCTCAAACTGTTTCAGGAAAAATGCACTAAAAAACATTTTAACAATAATATTTACCGTAGCACCCCTGGCGAGTTAATACCATAAAACCCATCCAAAACCATCGCCATTGAATGAAAAATTATTTTCAAAACACTGCATCTAAATCGGTCGAACTATTTTGCCGAATATTTATTTGCGCACGCAAACAACCTCTCACCACTCTGACCCTAAATGTACATGCCGTTATGCGATCCGTGTAGGTAGAAAGCGAGGAACGTTTTTATGTTACGTGTCTTTGACTTGACGGGAATGAATTTCAACAAAACGATAAAATCGAAGAAAATTTCCCAATTATAATTCCCAAATACACCCAAATTTTTCATTCGATTTTCTGCTTATTGAACCGTTTTATAACAAAGATGCTGACGGAGAGCGGGCGCCTGTGGACTCTACGGTACGCTTTTTTACGTCAGCACACGGCGCCACGTCACCATAAATATGTACGATTTGCCTAATTTGTTCTGTACTTCGTGAAAGATCACTCGATCATTCAATCTACCCTGTAGAGTAGCTGATCTGATTTCCCGCTCACATCGTCAAGGGTATCAACTCCCGGCGCACGTGCGAGCGGCGCGGGCCGAGGGAGTCTAACGCGTACGAACGAGCGCGCAGCACACGACATCTCTTCGCCTTCGAGTGCAGGCGTGGTACTTACACACACTGTGTTCTGTAGCCGTTCGGTACTTGCAACGGAGCCGGCGGCGGCGTCCCGTGCGCGAGGCGGGCGCCGCACGCGGCACCGGTCGGCGGTAATGCCGCCGTTTGAATGCGGCCGGCGACGGCGCCCGCGCGTGTCCGCTCTTATGTCTAGACCTTTTTGCACGATTTACGTTTTATATCTGTTAGAGAACATCGGGTGAACATTAAAATGTGGAAATAGCCCGTTTTTGTAGGAGGACATAAATATAAACGAGTGGACGGACCACGGGCCGCTCCCCCGCACGTTCATAACGACGACTTTCAGGCTGCGATTTAATAATATATAAATAAGTAAGAAAACGGATTTAAGATAATTCTCATAAACATATTTCAAGATTTCACTAAAAGTTAGCTTTCTTTAGCAGTTTCGCCGTAGTGTATCAGGAATAAATGTATTTTAGATCTTCTTTCGGCAGTTCTGTCCTGACTGTCACCGTCGCTGATTGTTTTAGTTGATGGAAGACTCTGACATCACTATTCTTATTCAAAGACACTCCACCCACAGTACACGGGGTTTGCACCCCCGTTGTGTTGATTCTGTTTTCATGGCCTCTCTGCCATTCCCAACGTTCACACTCTACATAAATATAGGGATCAGAACTCTATTGTAGATATCAAAATGATCTTTTTGAGAAACATTTTTTCTATTTATAATATCAAAGAAGAACCCATTCACATTATTTTTCGCGTATACTCTCTCTCTTCAGTCTGTTAATTATATTTACCGCCATTGGTATTGTACGCATTTTCAGCCTCTTTTAGCTTATCTTTAAAGCGGTCCGATATATTAGTCCAATAAAATCTCCAATTAAACATGATCTCACCAGTTTTGGCGCAATGTGTAAAAATATGTTCGTAATTACATAAATAATGATAATATAAAAGAAATTTTAATTTATATTGACGGGAAAGGGATGGAAAAAATAAAAGATGGGTTGAAAAACGCGTTTTTTCAAAATAACTCGATAACGGTGAAAAATATAAAAAAAAAGTTTAAAGTAAAAGTTGTAGAAAAAAAAAATCTACACAAAAAAGGTCCTTTTCAATTTTTCATTATCTGCTTTAGTTTCGTTGCAAATAATTATGCAAATAATAATGCGCGCAGCGTGATACAGGGCCGTAATAATTTGAACAATTTATTATAGTTTACAACGAAACAAATTTGTTTTTAATTATTTGCAACGAAACTAAAGCAGATAATGAAAAATAAAAAAAAAACTCTTTTGTGTAGAATTTTTTTTCCTGCAACTTTTATTTGAAACTTTTTTTTTTATATTTCTCACCGTTATATTTCTCGCCGTCTCGAATTATTTTGAAAAAACGTGTTTTTCAACCCTTTTTTATTTTTTTCATCCCTTTCTCGTCAGTTTAAATTAAAATTTCTTTATATTATCATTATTTATGTATTTACGAACATATTTTTACACATTGCGCCAAAACTGGTGAGATCATGCTTAATTGGAGATTTTATTGGACTAATTTGAAACTCGTGGTTGGCTTTTGCAGAAAGTTAATTAAACTACGATTTCATCTTCATTTCTACTTTCGTCGCTTCGATATTTAATCAACCATATTTTTTTATATCTTTTCACCAACATTGATATACATTTTTACACACCTTAATCGATTTACATATATAAAAAGTAAAACTGACTATCTGATACATCAACGCACAGAGCTGTTACTGGGAGAAGTCTCAAAATTTTGCACAGAGTTTCTTGTTATAACGTAGACGAGCATTAGAAAAGATTTTTGGCAATTCAAATTCTAAGCGGATGAAAAAAGTGAAAACCTGTTGTGTAGAAAATGGAAACTGTTGAAGTTACAAATGTCAAACTTAACATTTTGTGACTTATAGAAATAGAAAAATAATTACATACATTTTTTTTTAAATTAATCCTAAAAGAGGCAAAATAAGGGGTAAAATACTCTATGGAAAATAAAAACCGCCAAAACTTTTGTTATCAGAATTTGTATTTTAATTAATCATTACTAACAAAAACAATGACGTGCATCGTTTTTTTAACACGCTTTTATTGGCTTCACCTATATGTATGTATGTATGTAACCGACTCCTTTACACCTGATTTTGTCCCACTTTACACGAACAAATTTAGTTTAAACTTTGCGTACGTATCAAAGAGCAATGACAATACAATAATTTGATAAGTTTATCTCATTATCCTGATCAGAATCGCCAGGATCGAATAATTTCGTCACGTATCGTCTGCGTGAGAGCAAGTGGCTTATTACTGTTACTAAATTCTATTACTGTTTTGTAATTTAATTTAGCAACAGTAATAAGCATTATCAATAATTCAACTATTGTGGTATTGTTAAAAATTACAAATTTTTAATAATCTATCCAACTAAAAAGTGAAAAATAAATATAGTTTAAAAACACTAAAAAACACGCTTTTGAAGCACATTGAACTAAAAAGTGAAAAATAATCTTTAATATGAACTCAAAAAAATAATGAACTATGACGAAACATACTAGTATTATTGTGGAGAAAGCGTGGGTTGCTCTACACACGAAAAATGTGGCACAAAGCGCCTCACGCTTTTTCCACAATAATACTAGTATTTTTCGTCCTTGTTCATTATTTTTTTAAGTTCATATTGAGGATTATTTTTCACTTTTTAGTTTAATGTGCTTTAAAAGCGTGTATTTTGGTTTTTTTAAATTTTAAAGTAACCCTGAAGGGGTAGAATATTCACATCGAAAAAGAAAACCGCTGAAGCTATCGATACAAAAATTTATATTTTAGCTACTTATTACAAATGAAGAAATTCGTTCTTTGTCCATGCAGGCGGAGCCGCGGATACTAGTTATTCGCGACGATTGAATTAGTTTGTAATTTTTATCTTATATCACAGCTATGAATATTAATTTGAAATTAATTTGTAATAGATTTAGACAATATTGTTTTAAATAAATGGCAGAGATAGGGAAATATATGTGATGCAACACACAAATAGTAACACATGAGAAACGTGTGCGACACTACCACGCCACACACCTCGAGGGCTGTGGTCGCTGTAAACCAATCAGACTATGATCTCCCCACAACACAATAGAATAATAGAACCATTCACTTTTTACATGTAAATATCAGACGCCATATTACTAACATTAATTCCACATTCGGCTTAATAGTGTTTTCAAGAAGAAACTCTGCCCGTTTAATTGAAATAGTGTTTTTGATTTCAAACAAGAGAAATCTCTGCCCAATGATCTGCAGGCCGCATCAACACTAGCACGTAGGTGCTGAGGGCTGAGGCTCGGTCGCTGGTGACGCTGAGCTGGCACCGCCGTTGGCACCTCAATAAACGTCTGCTGTCTTACAAATTAATGCCACCTGCGGCTTTGCATTTTAGTAACCATTACCTCTCAATTAAGCTTCTGACTTCCTTATACTCTTTTAATTATTTATTCCGTAGTTGGGTTTTAGTTTCTTAATTTTTACTTGGCACATTGGCCTAAATGATCATAAAGGCATTTCAGGCGCATGGATATTTAATTTAATAAATTGTTTATATTGTATTCAAGCATATTTTAATCTTTCAAAGAGTAATGACATATTTTTGGATACACGTCTGGAACATAAACATAAGACATCGATTTGATATAAAATTCGATACACTTGCAAGATTTTTCTTGCTTAGAGTGTTATCCAAATCATTTAGGTTTAATATGACACCACAAGGCTCATGACACTTGGACCTCTAAAACACCGGTGACATTAAATTTTTTCCAATTATAAATAACATAATTTAGGAAAAACACGAGAATTACTAATGATATTGTTGGCGATCTCTGGCTTGATCAGGGACTCGTGCCGGGAGGCGGGCCGAGGGTGGGCTGCGACCAACGGATGTTGTGGCGAAAATTCATTCGTTGTGAAGCTAGGGATTAGTCAATAGTATACTTTTGATTTATAAAAGTATATTGTACTTTTGTATTAATTTATATAACTGTATATCATTCATAGCTAGTTTAAAAGTTAAAATTAATATTACATACATCTATAACCTGCTAAAATCATAATTTTCAGTAGTCTATTTAAAAATATATATATTGTTTATGTTTCGTATCTTAATTTATTAATTTATATTATTAATAAACTTAACGTGACCTCACCAAGTTAGCTTTGAATTTCCTAGAACCCATTTCTATTAAAAATATATAACCTATAAAAGTCATACTTCAATTCGGACAGACACTTCGCTTGTTGAAATCGATTCACTAGGAGTATCGCTGGAGTGTATCGTCCACATGTCATGTTTTAAATCGCCCACAAAATCTTATTTCAAAGTGAAGGAGTCAGATCTGAGTTTCTCCATGCTGGCGCAGTATGGACTTTTGACACACGGTAAAGATACGCGCTAAAGATCATTGTCACTAGGAAGTCCGAAACCCTCGGCTTAAAGTGCTCTTCGAGGCACGGAGCGAGTGGTTCAATTTGATTTGAGATAAAAACTAATTGGTCGATTCGTCTGTGACCAGGATGGACAACGATAACTTCTGGTCCTAAAGCGACATTCTTAATCACTATTAATTATTCTTTTTTGCTTGGACATAGTCAAATAAAAAATACAAGTTATAACCATCGCACTATAAAAAAAAATCGACTGTAATCGCATTTGTTAAAATCAGCTTACTAGGAGTCACGCTGAAATGGAACGTCCATACACATTCGTACATAGATACACACATACGTATATACATGATACATAGGATGCGAAAATCATCATTCTTAATTGCTTTTCCATAGTCATATGAAAATCTATACTCAGTATCCATTGCACAACAAGGACGAATCAATAGACACCTCATTGTCAAATCCAGTTCACTAGGAGCGACGCTACAGTAGAATATTTATACGTACATATATAGGATTTTAAAATCATTAGCCTTTCTTTTTTTGCATGGTCAGATAAAAAGGACATTGTTATCTCAGCAAGGAGTAATGCGTGGAACAGACAACAGCTTAAGAATTCCGGGTACCCTTTCCTGTGTGGCCCGCACAAATCCGGAGAGGCTTTGTTCAGAGAAACATTCTCAGTAGATTTTTATCCCATACATTAGTATAGAAATAAAAGTATAAGTCTAGCGTGTGAATACGTTGAATATATTTATGTGAAATTGAAGAAAGTAGTAGAATACAAAAAGGCTATTTTCAAATTTATTTATATGTCTGTTAATTTGTTCCAACGCATGCTAATCTTCTAATTTTTCTAAGTCATAAAATTTTCTTTAACGTAAAATAACAGGCAGAAGCTATCTCATAGAAATTTATTGATAAAGAGAAAACAATAACACTGATTAGCATTCAAAGAGAATTTATAGATTATAACTCTATTAACAGAATTATAAGTCCACCAACAATTTTTAGTCTTTCTTAGCGCATCTGATGTGCGGGTTCTAATATCTTAACACTTAGAATTGTATTTTGAAAGTCAAAGTGGTGGAAATAGGGAGGTATTTGTCAATAATATTCGTCTCTATTTAGGACGCGTACTGGTCATAAGGAAAAATATTGATAAAATGTCTGCTCACTTTACATTATGACCTTCAATAAAACACGCTATTTTTCTTCTCCATCCTTTATATATCGTTCGCGTCTCTTAATTTATCCGATTGTACTTTTAAAATTTCTGTTTTAACACATCGTAGTCACCACTTTTTGAAGGTCCCGTTGTTCCAGTGGATTGGAACACAACTTATCGTCATCGTCGTCATTTACCATCTAAATCATTAAAAGTTTCACCATATGCCGTTATACGAAAGTTGAGTACGCCGCGTACAGAGGTAGAGCGTTAGACGTCACGATTATGTTGTGATGTTATTTTTATGTCTCTGCACCGATTTCCCTGAACAGCTAAATTGATATGGATAATATAATCTGTATTTTATTAACGTAGATTTTGAATTGGCTTCACATATTTTTTTGACAGAGAAACATGTCGCTGGTGAGAAATTCGAAAAAAATAGGTTTATAAGATATTCATCTATGTGCGTTTTTGATAGGTTTGTGATATTGCTCCAATATGAGACATTTGAATTGGGTTATATATTATGTTATATTTACAGCAAGCAAGCATAATTGCGTATTTTTTACAGAAATAAAATCATTACGTTTTTAAGTATTACTCGTAGTAATACAGCTTACACTACCGCTTACTTATTCACTTTGACAACTTATCCAGTCGATTGGGGAACAATTAAAAACTTAAAAGATCTAGAAACCACAGTTTTGTTAATAACTTTACATTGGATCAGCAGCGACGGAAACCGTTATCCACGATCACCTTTCTCTCCCTAAGCTTTGTTTGAGACGGGTGCCGCACAAACTGACCGATGAGCAGAGAGTCCGCCGAATAGATTAGTGCCGGAGGCGAAGAAAAACGAATACAACATAGTTACTGGTGACGAAACATGGCTATACAACTACGACCCCAAAAGTTTTTTTGTAACACCACTTGTAAGTTGGTCGATTGGTTGGATTTACAAATTCATATTGCTACTGTGGTGCCATACGACGAAATGCAGCTTATTCCGAATGGCATGTAACAGTCCATGCTCCAGCAGTATTATCAGTTTGGTGTAACAAGCGACCGAAGTCGCGCATCCAACATCCTTGGCTGCATGTTTACCATACCTGACTCATTATATTCTCCTGTCTTAACACCATGTAATTTTTATTCGTTTTCCAAAATCAATGGAAAATTGAATGACAAGAGATTTGAAATCGAGGAACACCCACTGGCTGCCTATAATTTAGAAATTTCTGAGGTATCTGAAAGAGAGCCGTCAGACTTATTTTCAAGGGCTTTTCAAAACGTATGAAAAAACGTATACCCGCTCATGGTGCATATTTTGAAAAATTAGACATTAGTAATAAATAATGAGTATTATCATTTTTAAGTACCTATTTGGTGTTTTTGGTTTACTCTTGGAATTAATATTGTGTCAAAATTTTAACTCAGTACTGAGACATTCTACAACCTTTTATTTCAGATCAAAAGCTAGAATCTTGAGTCCTGTGTGCAGGCGTAGTACGTTGGTAGTTGCTGTCACGCGCTCTTGTTACGTTACGGTTACCGTGACCACGTTTGGAATCCTATGACTTGTTCTCCGAAGTATGGAGCAAGTCGTACGATTGTTGGTTTATTATATGAGTGGTTTAATTTAATTTAAATTAAAAACGCATTAGTTAACTCATGCGTAGTCAAAATTCGAAGGTGGTACTTTTTGAAGACCTGGTAACGCTTTTGGCCGCTCGGCGACTGCTATTCTTTATTAGACAAAAAAGCTATTATACATGCAGATATAAATAAGCCCTGATAATTTATTAATCAACTAATATCATCTTTTTTGCATTCTGATACTTTATTAAAGATGTAACTGTAATTTAACGTTTTCCCGAGGAAATTTTAAGTTATTTATAATATCTTCATGTTATCATTATGAAGATATTATCGGTATTTATTGATAATAAGACTGATACAATAAATTCACAACAGAGACCTATCAAGATATTCATAGCAACAAAATACAACGGGTGCGTACGGGTATTAATCGAGCAGACGACGGAATTTAGTGGCTGGAGCCTGCGGCCAGGCCCCTGCCGACGAGGTCTATGCGTATAAAACCACGGGCACTGCTAGTATGTATATAGTGTAACGATAACTGGCCCTCTTAACTAAAGTGCAATGTCTACATTTTATTTCTCTCATAACCTGTACTGTTCGATCTTTACTTACTATAAATAGCATTTCTTTTTTATGAATATTTACGATATTCACAATACAGTATTTTAGATATTGTTACAATTTAGTAAATATAATTTTGTAATCATAAGACTGGTACAAAGTCCTATAATTTAGGTAGGTATATATGTAGTGTTTGAATTACTTAGGCTAAAAATAACAAAAGCCTAACCCCTGGATCGTGCTAATCTCGTGACTTATTTTTTAACGATATGAATGTGTGTGTTTTAAATATCAAGAAACCATGCGTCACTGATTCTCGCGCGCGTGGCTTTGGACGCGTTCCCGAATTACTATTCAAGTCCTCGACAAGCGTGGGCCGGAGGGATTTTTAGAAGTATTTGCATAGAGCGGCCGCCGCCCGCGCCGGCGATGTCGTCGATCTCGACTTGTTGTTTTAGGCCGATAACTACGAATGAATAATAGTTGTGCGAAACGTCGTCTGCTCAAGCCCTACACCGAAATAATTGAATATTCTGAGCTACCATTTCCACACTTAAACTTGAATTGGATTCCTCGAACGAAAGTGCACTACATGGTAATTTTTTTTATTCTTTTGAATACATTATTCTCCAACAGCTATCGTTAATCGGTCGCCATATCACCACTACTCTTACCTATAGCAGACAAGGTCCTGACGCGCCTATCGTTTTTGGAAGCGTTCGATTGTTGTAGCAATCGACATCACAAATCGTTCTTTAAAAGCTTTTGGCTCTTAGCCAAAACATTTGTCCGTATAGCCCATCCCCGTTGAAATCACGGTCATATAGCCCAGATCATACATTCTGTCTCAATCACAACCCAGTCAATATCCATCTCCGCACACAGTTTACCAACGATCATAAAGGGACCTTTAGGCCAGTAATTTCCGCAAACCTCATCCTTTCCCTTTATAAAAAAGTGATGGCATTGCATTAACTGGTCAATGTCTACAGCTTGATGTCATGTGCCACCCTACCTTGGGGATATGCTGCATTGTTCACAGAATTTTCGTTTTGCAAAAACGGACCAATCGCGCAATTTACGAGCTTGGACCTCGTGTTTCTCGTAGGAGAAAACTTAAAGCAATTCGAATTTTATTGTGGTATCACAGTTTATGTATCAAAATTTTATATACGTTAAAAAAAATTAAAATATTTTAATAAAATAGTGATCAACATAATTTCAATACTAGAAATAAAAATAAACTTGCATGTTAGTCGACTTCATAGGGTCACAAATTCATTTAGAGGGCTCTCTGGCCTATATACAATAATATTCCTGTTGATATACAAAATTTAGCCTTATACAAATTTAAAGTATTTATTAAGCAACCACTTTTCACAAAAGGAGGTTATACAATCTCTGAATATTTAAAGGATAAATGAACATAATGAGCTCTATTTTCTACAGGTTTTTTCCTGCAATAATTTTATATATTACTAGCTGTCCCGCCCGCTTCACTATGTAATTTTTATTATAAATTAAATGGCGAAAGATTTACGGAATTCAAAAAATGAGTAGCCTAGAACCATCTACAAATCATCCCGCATCGAATGGTCCCAGTCCCATGTCTATACGTTTAGTAGTTTTTACGTGATTGGCGAACAAAGACAACCTATTTTCATTATATATGTATAGATTGTATTTCTATATGAAAAGAGTTCAAACAAATTATAACGAGCAAGAAACATGAGAATACATAATTATATATTGTCATGTTTGTTGCTCGTTCTTCTTGTGAGATAACTGCCTCACGAACTACTGGCATTTAAAAAAGTAGCAATAATTAAAAAACTATAAATTCTTAAAGTGTTATGACATATTTCAAATGTTATATTATAATCTACGAAATAAAGGTATTTTGAATTTACATAAAATTTTGCAATGAAAAAGGGCTTACTAATTTTGATATATCTGTCACCATTACAAAACAAAAAATTATTTGTTATGATTTGATAAGGTTCAGTTTTTGTGTTACACTTACTACCAGCAAAATCGATTGCAAGGGTCAACACAAAATTTGACTTCGACTTTAAAGCGTTAAATTTCGATTCTTTAGGTCGTATATCTATGAGACCAATCGAACGATATTTTTCAGTCTGTGGATTTTGTTTTTAATTGAAAATGAAGCCATTGAAATAAATATGTTTATTATTTTTATTAAGTTTTACTATCAAAATAACTTACAAATAAGTAGAAAATAGTTAAAAATGCACGCTTTTATTTTTTTATGTTTATAAGTTCTTTCCCTCTCTCTTCTCTGTATTGGCTTTGACAACGTTCGCAGTTCGTAATGTCCCGACGAACACGTTCTCCTTGCTCTTCTGAATACGTTCCCGTGTTGTTTTTAAATTTATCTAAAAGAACATGCAACATATGTTCTTTTAATGATATCCTGCAGCCCATGGACTTAAACTTTTTTCGCATATCCTCAACTAGCTTTTTGTATTATTCAGTTTTGTTATTTCCTAAACATCAAGAAACTACTGCTTTGAAACTGTTCCAATTCGCTTTTTGAGTACGATTCAGCGACGTGAAAAATTTTTCATCGACGAAAAACTGTCTGATTTGCGGACCAACAAAAACCCCAGTTTTAACCTTTGCTTCTGATAACTTCGCAAAAAGTTTTCTTAAGTATCCAAAAGCCTCTGAAATTTCATCCAGTTTTTAACAAATTGTTTCATCGACTCTAACTTAATGTGCAAAGGCGGTATTAAAGCTTTTTCCGCTTCAACAATCGACGCAAATTTTACGTTTAGTTTTCCGACACAAAGCACAAAAAAAATTCAAATGAAAAAATAATTATTATTACTATAACTATCACAAAAGCAAACCTTATACCAAAAAAGGTATTCTTTTTTCGTTTTTGTGCATAATTAACGGGAAAATCATAAAATGAAATGTTATTTATCGTTTCATTTCCTTTTTTAGTTAGGTATAATATGTGTTTTAGTAAAGTGGTAATATTTTATGTTCACCGAGTTAAATGAATTTAAATAATGCCAAGACAGTATAAACATGATCCTAACAAGTTCTGTTTTTTGTGCAATTGAAATTTGTTTTAAAATGTCTTTAAAATTAAACAAAGAAAATAGACATCGTTAGAAGAGATTGTTCTTTATAATAGAAGAATTTCACAGAGGACCCAAGAGAGATTATTTGTAGGTCCTCAAAAGAGGCAATTGACAAAAAAGGAAATATTACAAGAAATAAAATTCAATTTTTTTCGGAAATTACCAATCAAATTATTATAAAAATATTGGTGAAAAACTTTTAACTACTTATAAGTAGTGGTATAAGTGTCGTAACACGTCCTTCGTAATACATTTCTTGCATTTTCATTAGTACCTTTTTGGTGCTGTCAGCGATAGGCGTGGTGAGAAATTTTACCAAGACTTACTTTACTTGTACAAAAAAATAAATACTTACTTTATTTAATTTTGTACAATAAAAAAAAAACGATATCAGGCAAGTGGAGCCCACTTATGCTGACGAATACATTGAACATTACGAAGAAACGTACCTGAAGCAAAATTCATAAAGCAACAATTACATTATACTATATTTATCCTTGTTTTGTTCATAAAAACTGTATTTTTGTAAAAGCGTAAAAAATGTATTACAATAAAACTATTCGTTCGTGAAATATTTTAAGGTAAATTACTATCCTTGATTTCTTTTATACATAATTATTGAAATATTTCATAGATTTTTTCACAGATTTCGTCAACTAAAAGTGGATTTTTGTTGACGAAATTTGTGAAAAATATTGTTTATTATTAGGTATAGTTTAGTGTCTATAAAGAAATCTTACTACGAAACGAAAACAAACAAACGAAAACAAACGAAAGCAGATCCGGCTTTAATCGCTCCCATCATTACTTCCACGTCACTATAATTTTCATTGTCGTTCATATATGAAGTAATATATCGAGTTTCAATAACGTGTACTACTGTATTTTTACATGTAGAAACACTTCCGAAATAGATCTCCCAACGTTCTTCCACATCGAAATTATAACTTAGAAATCCTGTTTCATTCGACGCTTTACTAGAATCAGGAGGAAAAAATTAAAAAATAGAAACATTTTTGAACAGCAAACGAGAATGTGAGTCATCAGAGAGTAGGTAGTCACCGCAGCTCATGAACACTCACAATTCCGGAGGAGTCACCAGTGCGTTTCCGGCCTCTTGTGTAGGAATAAGATATCTAATGCAAAGGGGAGTGCGCTAATGGAAGCTAGAGTGAGCTTATGGGTGGGGGAGTGTGACGACGAAAAGGGGGTGGGGTGAGGGAAGGAAAGTGGGTCACCGGAACTCTCACTATACGGAGGAACCGAAACAAACGAACTGTTGTTTCGATTCGACCAAAGAAAATATGTAGCTAGTTTGACATATTATGATACAATTTCTGAAAAAAGTTCAGGATTATAAAAAACAACATAATATTTATACGGCCTTTAAAACAAACAACAATTTAAAAACTTTCGTGCTGCAGTCAAATTGACCGCAATACGGGTCCTCCTCATATGATACAACATAAACTAATATTATTCTACTAAAATTTTTAATCATTTCTTGAGGAAGTATTAATAGTTATTTTACATCTATTTATAATAAAGTATAAATTACGATATTTTTATCAAAATTTGTTATTAATAATACATACAGTTAATGTCCATTTCAAAATTCTGTCTGTCTTTATAAATAATTCGTTTGTAATTAAGTAACGCCTTAACTGATTTTCAAATTTGGCATTCAGTAAGAATATGCATATATGTGAATTATAGAACAATAAAATGTTAGTCTGTTGCGTGTCGGATTAATGTGCGAAAGACTAACGAATTTGAAATAAATTATTCATTGGCATATCACACAAATAAGTTATTTTTTATTCAAGAGAATGTATGTTTACGTATTTTAAATGTTTTGACATTATGCAGGTATCATTCGACCTAAAGTGAGTTGGTGAATGGCACATATAAACCGATGTTCCATGGCATATTAAAAAAAACTCGTAAGAGTTACTCGATCCAATCCTCCACGGCAATGAGGACACTTAACAAGTGCCTACCTGTACGCCGGCAGGGGGCGTTTTAGCGCACGCACTTCGGCCCGCGACGCGGCGCTCTCGCTCTTGCCCGTGATAAAGTCGTTAAAGTCTCTTCGCGGAAGGAAATTATTACTGCGGAAATACTTTGAGGTTTTTTAGCGATGACTGTGAAAACGAGAGATCGACCGACAGCCGCGCGAGCTCCCTTAGTAAGCATCAGCGACAGCGGCGACCCCCAGCGTACTAAACACCTAATTACACTTCGTACTACTTTTTTGATGTCTATTCTTCGTGCCGAGCCGACATTTTAGGGGTGTTTTTAAGTAAAAAGAGGGTATTAACGTTACATTTTCATTTGAGTATCTCTTCTTAAAAAGTTTCGACTGAGTGTACTTTAACTTTATTATTTTCTTTAACGATGGAATGTCTCGTACATTACTTATTTAATGTAGAAGACGTTCGATAGTTATTTGAATTAGACACTCATAATAACGTTCTGCAGTGTATGTGCGTTTACATGTTAATAATGATGTATTAGACGTTTAAATATAAAACTATCATTTTAACACAATGACTACTTTAAAATACAGTGGAATGTCAATAACTCGAATGTCAAGGGAAATGCAAAAAAATTCGAGTTAACGAGTTTTGTACTTAACAAGAACTTCGAGATACATACGACTGTGTCGACAAGGAACTAACATAACGTTCACAGCTGTTACTTAGAAAGTTTCATGAATGTATTCATTCATTGCACGTGTACAAGACAAAAACAATAGATTAGAAGCCCCGAACCCGAACATTCATTTTGGAATTTATTGCTATTATTTCGGGGAATTCCAAGTAAGACGTCATTGTATTTTAGCAACTACGACTTACGGAGTCTCCTTTTTGAAATTCGAGTTATAGAGTATAAATATCTATTATCAATACTTCGTAGGGAAATAACATTTTGTTCGAGTTACAAAGTCTAAATAATTCGAGATACCGCGTATTTAGGGGTTCACTGGAAGGAAATGGCAATTTTTTTCAACTTACTGAGGGTTTCGACTTAACGAGGTTCGTGTTATTGAAATTCCACTGTACTTCTTACGACACTGAAACGCGAAAATGAAACCTTTTTAACTTCAGGCGAAAGAAATTAAAAATTTTCTTAATTTCGTAAATTTAAAAGATTTTTGACCTTCTAGGTCGTCCCTGAAATAATTTGCTGCTTTCAGGCTCAAAGCGCTTATATCTAGCTTAAACTATATAACTGTTAAATTTGATTTTAGTACGTTTTCGAGATCTTCAAATGCAAGAATATACTTTTAGTATGTTCTGAGTTAAAAGTGTATTTTTATTTAAATCGTGCCTTTTTATTATTTTTTACTCTCGATATCTATCGAACGCGTTATTCAATTTTGATCTTCTTTACAGTATTCGACGCAGTTTTAAACAGAAAATATGATCGAATACTAAACATTAATCCATCAGTTATCAACCAATTTTGATGCAGTTTACGTTGACCGGCTGTGTTTTTTTTAGAAACAAAGCTGATTAGATTTTAAAATTTATCGCTAGAGTAGTATAAAAAATATTCTGAACAAACACTTATCTAAAATCTCATTTACAAGATTTCTCAAAATTCACCAAGTGGAATCAGTTCAAATTTTCAGAAAGTCTAAGTTGAATGTAACCGTTTTAAATGCCGCAAATTATAATACGATTGGTCAATCCATTCAAAATTTATGAGACATTTACGTAAACACATATACATGCACGCACACATACAAATATCAATCGGGAATGATTAAAACATTGGCTTAGGACCCTAGAACGTCAAGGTCAGATGAAAACGGGATTTTAAACATCGAAGTTTATTATAAAATCCTAGTTCGTACGGATTAAATTATATTTTTTTTTATATGTATTTAATTCGTATAAAAAAAAGATCATGTAATATTCATAAATATGAAATTATTTTTCAACCGAAACCGGAACTTCGTTATAAAAATCTGAAAAACGGTTGATCCGGCAGGCTATTCCTAAAACTTCCCGCTATTATGTTAATCGATGTGTGAGTTGTCTATGTTTTTTTAGCTTGTCGAGCTCAAAAACTTTAGAATATGGTTAACTCTATAGCCTTCAAAAATAAATTATTGAGCTCATCGCGCTCAGAAGACCAAATTTAGTAGTAGTTCTGAGCTTTTCGATTTCAAATATCTATTAAAAAAAAAACCGCTGTTTTTATTTTTACTACTATATCTTTCGAATGCGTTTTTCGATTGTAATAAACATTACAGTATTCGATGCAGTCTTTTAAACAAGCAAAGATGATTGTGTACCAAACATCGATTCTTCAATAATTTCACGTTATTATAAAAAAAATCATTTTTGCGAATTTCCGTTAAAGATATTTATCAAAAAACCCACCGATTTTTATGCAGTTAGCAACTATAAACGTTTTTTTGGTAGAACAGCTAATTAGAATTTTGAATTTAGCGGTGTAATTGTAATTGAAATTCATTAAAAAAAATATATTTTTTAATTTTTTTTTCAATTATTCACATAGGTACATACTGACATAGGTACAGAGATCACTCGAAATGGTCTGAACAGAGTGTAGGAACCTAAAACGTCAACATCTGATGAAAATTCGATTAAGGATAGAAAAAAGGATTGAAAATTACTTCCTCATTTAAGATATTTTTTAGTTTCGCAGCGGGAAGTTAAAATATAATACATAAACATATATACCACCTATTGAATATAGACTTTTAAATCTCACAAAGAAAGGATATACGAGTACTTACAGATTTCTAATCTCTAAGGATTGAAATGAAAATAACACGTCATTGCAAATTTTAATAATTTTTAAAATAATTGTAATATTTGAAATGAAGAACGTGGAGCGCGTGCGTTTATATAATTATTCAAAACCAGCCAAGTGCATGTCCGGTTACGCGTAGTGTAGAGTTTCGTAATTGTTCGTCACAATAACTCAGGAGAGGTTTTTAGCTTAGCGGCTAATGACGTCTAGAACCGGGCTCATGCAGGAAAAATGTTAATGGTTGATGACAAATACTATTTTATCTTACCATAATATTACACGATTCATAAACATACATTTACAATCGTTTTACAAAACCAACTACATTATCTAAGTAATTTTCAAATGAATTTGTACAAAATTTTGCTTTCAGCTTCTCAAGTATACTTCGTAAGTTGGTGGGCTATCAGTCATAAACTCGTAAAGCCTGCACGCCTGTTATATTTCGCTAAATATACTACTGCCATAAATTTTTCTCATATCCAAGAATAATAGTCATTAATATTGCGAGGGAAGGATTGATCATCAAATCAAAAAGAGTCAGATCACTAAGTGGAAAAATCGTTTTCACGGACCCGGAATGTTTTTAAATGAGCTATCCAACGATATCTTACACCACGGGATAGGCGAGAAAAATAATTCATCCCCGTTTTATGAGTAAAGGAGATACTTTAATAAAGTTTTTTTCAACATTTTTTTTTACCACATTGTCGGCGTGACTAATATTAAAATCAGTGCTCAATTACAGCTTTCTTGTAGTGAGTCTTTAAGCTAAGCCGTGGACTGACAGACAGACGGACGGACATGGCTAAACGATAAGGGTTGCTACTTGACTACTTAAACAAAGTGTACAAAGGAGTTATCAACGAAGAAAGTTATTTATTTATTAATGTCTTTCCACATTATTTCAATATAGTAAAATTTTTAGTTGAACGATTAATATATCAACATTGTGTTGCATGCGCCCTAAGGTTTTCGTATCAAATTTTCCAAGTATTTCATTAGCTATTACAAATTTACTGTAATAAATTTTCATTACAATCTCTAAAAGGTTAGAAATCTGTATGTGGTTTTATTCTTCATGAAGCGTAGTAAAATTATTTAATATATTTTTGGCGTTTTAAAAAGGTGGTAATTTTTTTTGTTTGGAATACTATTTTCTGTTTTTTAATATTTTGTATTGGAAATTTTATAATTAACCTAGAATTAAAAACTCGGTTAAAAAATTAAATCATATAGTGAACGCAATCCACTTCCTCTTGTCTTTTTATATTCCCTTACATTGTCATCCAATTTTGAGGTATATTCAACGTTTCAAGTCTAGCTCACAGAAAATTAGTTTATAATCAATTGCAATATTTCAATCAATCATACAAACAAAAAACAAATGGAGACGAAAGTGAATTAATATAAACGAAACAAACCAATGAAAAATACGCGATTTCAGCAAAAGTTTTGTGTATCTCATGTATAATTAGCTGTCTTGAGCAGCCGTGCAATAATTGAACGTAAAGAAATACAATCAGTGATCAGAAATGACATCTCTTAAGCAAAGGCTAACAAATATACAGAGCCTGTTTGCAGGCACCGATGACGTTTTGTTTCTGACCAGGGATGGAGGCCGTGCCGTCTTTACCAAGCGCCATAGTGGCGATTCACGTGACATCTCATCGTGTGTCTTTCACACTCATATAATTATTACACCGTCATATCTGTCATTTCATTAATTTTTATTTATATGTATTTTGAAGGAATATATACTTTATGTTCGACAGACGATTTCAATTACGACAAATAAACATTAACATACTGTTGCAAATATTTCTTTATGAACACCGTAAATTCATTTTCGTGTGCCTCACTAAGATGTAACTTGTGCCAATTTTTCATTGTTGTTAAAATTATGCATAAAAATACTTAAGTGATCTTATTTTGTCTGATACAAGTACTGGAATTTAAATTGTTTGCACATTTTTTAATGTTATTTGTGGATTTATTTGTATCATAGAATTAAAACGCAAGACAAAATTTATATAAAATCGCCTTGTTCCGTTTACTTTTGCGATCGCCCTCACGACAGAAATACTCGAGCAGTTTTTCATAATCTAGTACCATGAAGGTGTTTTTTGTCGCGTTCGCCCTAATTCAGACGGCACGTGGTGAAACATAATTTATACAGTCGGCAATGTTCAAAACTGTGAATGATTGCATAAAAGCATATATGCGGTAGTTACTATACTTTAATTTTAAATTGAATATCATTTTAGTGAAATTATTTACTAATAATTCTTAATAAGTTATGTATTTTTCTTCAGCTCGTATGCAAATAATAATTATTAGGTAGGATGAATAAAAAATCAATAAATATGTTTCTTTTGTCTAAAACTCATAGAATAGGCGATCCAAATAAAAAAAAATGCAGTCATGTGTAATGCTGTAGTGATGACGGCGACTGCGGAAGTCACTCGCGACTCGCCGCTTAACAACTTCCAGATGATGAATTAATCTAAAACTTTCAAAATTATGATAATTATTGGTACTTTAGCCGCATCCAACTCACTTATCTCGGTTAAGATTTTTGCCTAAAATGAAGATAGATAGGTAAAAGAATATTTGTGTTTCGTAAATTTCTTCTACTTGCGTTTTTTAAAAATGTTTAATTTTCTATGATTATTACCCTATTTAATAAAGTTTATGGAGTGCATAAAGGAAATGCAGTTTTCCATTTTTTCGATGTTGGACTGTATTTTGTCTGGACTACAAGAAAATATTGAGCACCGCTCGCTCAGCTCAAGCTGTAAATTAAGTTGGACGGGGGTGCATTTGTCGGCACTTATGAGTCAGTTTTAATTAAATGACGGATTGTTTAGACGTCTATTTGTTGTTTTCGCCGCTGTTGTCTAATCACAAGGGCCATGGTCTCTTCCGAATTTTACCCGCGAATCATTGACTTGCTACTAAACTTTTAAAATTAATAATGTAATAAAATTCTTGCGACACAAACGATTCAGTTACGATTAAGAAGCTAAAATGACCAATGATAAAATATCGGTACATAATCACATATATATTTGCCTAGATTTTCTAGTATTTTAATTTCAAAGAAAATCATAAACGTGTGATCCTTAAATACTAAACATAGTCATAGCCACGTCAGTTACACTGAAACAAAAAGGTAACCAGCAATTTAGAAGGATTTCAAACCAATCCAAATTCACAACTATCTTAAACAGAAGAAGTTTGCATTTTCTATTTAAACAAAGGCGTGTTGTTGTATATGTGGGAAGAGAGACCGATGGGTTATTTAATTTCATCGTATGGCCGAACGCTCGAAGTTGGATTTGTAATCTAATTGGAACTAGTTGGAATTAATCTTTATCCTGTAAACGTGTATTCTTTCATTTTAATAATTATTACACTAAAACAAAGAAAATTTCTGACATTTAGAATTGGTTTAAAAACAGAAATGTGACTGAGTTCAACACCACGATTCGCCTAATTTCCGACCAGAAGCTACGCATGGGCAAGAAGTGTCATCGCCGAACATCGTGTATCAGCCCAGAGTAAAGACAGCAAAGAGACAACTATAAAACAGCGACACACTTCTTTCTACTTGGACTAGTTTTTTCGTATGACGTGAATAATGAAAGAAATGGGATGGTAATATAATTGATAAGCTGGCCCTTGACAAAGTTTGTATATTTGTACATGTTTTTTAAAAAAGTGTAATGCTGTGACTTACCAAAACTAGTGTCAATAATCGTTGCACTTTGCTTTTGTCATTATTTCATGCAAAAAATCTTAAACTTTTTAGATTATATTTCTGTATCAGTAAACGATTCAACATTAATACGAATAAAGTTTATGTAAATTAAATGTCTGTTTGTCTGTTTGGGTTAATCTCCAAAACGACGGAATGGATTGTAATGAAACAACGTTGCTCTGCTCCTATATATTTTTCGCCTAAATACCAAAAGTGGGGAAAAATTGTTTCCCACATTTAAATTAATAATTATATACCCCTAGAGTCCATTTACAGTAAAGGATGCTTCAGATAATTAATTAGTAGTACAAATAAGTTTTCGCCGTTTTGAGAGTTATGGTATGGCACGAGGCTTACGTAAAAATTTGCAGATGATAACTGGCTTGAAAAAATATGAGCTGAAAAAAAAAATGATCAATGACGAAAAATACTAGTATTATTGTGGAAAAAGCGTGGGTTACTCTATATACGAAAATGTGGCACAAAGCGCCTCACGCTTTTTGAGATTAAGATAATTAAGAATATTAATTCAACTAGAATACTTTTTCAAATGGATGAGTTTAAATTAATTTTTTGACTTAACATGTGTGTCCAACATTTTAATTATAACTTTCAGATTATTGAAAATATTTAGATAACTGAATATTTCGTCAATACGAAATTACGCTGACACACAACTGATATTGTGTTCCTGATCGCGATCGCGATCCTGATCAGGGATAATGAGACACACTTATCAAATTATTGTATTGTCACCGATTCTTGATAAGTGTGCATAATTTGAATGAAATCTGTTCGTTCAAAGTGGGACAAAATCGAGTCCAAATGAGTCGGTTACAAACAAAAAAGCTCACAAACTCACAAAAATACAAGTGAAGCTAATAAAAGCGTGTTAATTTAAGAACAACATAAACCAATAATATTATTACTACATATTAGCATCACATATTTTTTTTATCCAAAAATGTCTAAATTTGAACCAAATAAGCTTCATTTGCGGGAACTTTTAATTTACTTTTTTAATTTAAAAAATATGCAGTAGGGCACATTGATTGCTCGTAGAAGCATATAATGAGGCTGCCTTGAGTGAGAGAATATGTCGTGAGTGGTTTCAAAAGTTTAAAAACGGTGATTTTGATGTAGAAGACAAAGATCGCAGTGGAAGGTCAAATATTTATGAAGATGCAGAATTGGAGGAATTATTGGAAGAAGATTCGTCTCAGACACAATAAGAACTTGCAATTACTTTAAAAGTTATCAGCAAACAGTCTCGCTTCGTTTAAAATCGTTCATAGACAAGATAATTAGGTTTCATACGAATTATAGCCGAGAGATGTTGAACACCGATTACGTATGAGTGAAATGCTGCTACCTAGGCACAAAAAAGAGGTTTTAACATCGAATCGTCACTAGTGATGAAAAGTGGATACATTATGATAATCCGAAAAGAAGAACATCATGGGGATTACCTGGCCACGCTACAAAATCCACAGCAAAACCGAATATTCATGAAAAAAACTCATGCTGTGTATTTGGTGGTATCAGCTGGGTGTGTGTTACGAGTTGCTTAATCCGAGCGAAACAATCACTGGAACTCTATACCGAACACAACTGATGAGATTGAGCCGAGCTCTAAAGGGAAAACGCCCTCAATACCACTCCAAATACGACTAAATTATTCTTCTACGTGATAATGCCCTGTAGCGGTTCTGGTGAAAAACTATTTGAAAACAATTGATTGGGAAGTATTACACCACCTGCCGTATTCACCAGACATTGCGCCGTTCGACTATCGTCTGTTTCGGTCAATGGCACATGCTCTGTCAGAACAGCGGTTCATACCAAATGAAGATACCGAAAATTGGGTTGATTCGTGGATAACCTCAAAAGATAAGAAGTTCTTCAGACTTGCAATCCAAACGCTGTCTGAAAGACAGCGTTATTAAAATTAATCTCTTAAAAAGCGAAATTTCAGTGTTTTTGTAAAATAAATTTAATCTTTATTATAACCACAAAGCCGTATAGTTTTTTGGTAATTAATATTAGGAGTACAAATAAGTTTCCTCATTTGTTAAACTTATTTTCATTGTGAAAGAACGGTAATTTAATTTTAATCGAAGTAGTGTCTATCACTGACAACTACTTTGTTCCGTCTTTCAGGCAGCGTTTGGATTCCACATAGTCGATGCGGTCCGGCCGCCCGCTCAGCTCGGCCGCAGCGCGGTCACGGGCCAGCTCGGCCGATGAGATAGCACACTCCCACAGATCATAGACGTTAAGTAACAGCTTTTGCTGTTGTACTTCTGTTGTTATGTTTAATTTAATTAAATGAAAAATGTCTCGGAAATATTTTTGTTTTTTAATTTCATATATTTTGTGTAGTAACACATATTCTTTCTGGGCGGTATCAAAATAACCTTGTTGGATCCAAAGACAATATATATCATAAACGTACATTAATATACAGATATCACTATATAGAATACCATTAGACAATTCCATTTTGAATGATAAGTTACGGAATTCTTCTAAATTTACAAAAATAAAAAAATATACCCGAGGACACTGCAAGGAAATGAAATGGTGCAACTTTTGTAAGCTCCATAAGTGAAAATATTTAATATTATTGTGATCCTGTTTAATTTTAGTTTAACAGAATAGTTTTTAGCCTATTTCATTTTGTAACTCTCTGATTCGCTTCATACCAAATCGATCACTGTTCACTTAATATTTGTCTACCAGTATTTCGAGAATTCAATTGAGAATAATTACAGTAATAAATGTACTGCAATAAAATAATGAAAACAGGAAACAAAAACAATGATGACTGTTTGAACAGTAAAACCAACGACATTTGTTTTTTTTGCACCTCATTGACACTGTAATTTTTATTTTCCAGGTTATATCAAATGCTAATTCAATATAATCAGCTATTTTAGCGCTAGGTTAATCTGTATTTCAATTCAATATAAAAACAGCGTTGAAAAAGCAGTGAAAATTATTGTACATGTCAAATGTGCACTGGTTCATTGTAGAAACTTAGCGATGTCATTTGCAGAGAAGTAAATTATATATCTCTTGGAATATGAAACAGGAGAATTTTTATACACAAATGATATTAGAAAAATAGCAGTAATGCTCAAGAAAGGATGAAGATCGACATTAATACCGACGTTGCGGTTGAAAGCGAATACCATCGAAATAGAAAACGGGGTCGGGATCAGAAATAATCATTATCAAATTTACTCACAGCCTAAAAGGTGGATGATGAACAGCTAATACCAAATAGAGTGTATTTATATGTATTGGAAATTATCGATATCGATAAAAATTAACATCATTAGGGTCTTGATTTGTAACTTAAAATTAGTCGATGCATATTTGTCTTCTAAACATTCGAAAATTATGTAATATCTATTTTACTGAGTCATTGTTTAATAATGCTCTTAAATTCATATAAGGGTTAAATCTTGTACATCAATAGGGACCTTATTAAACATGTGTACACAGAGCCCTCTAAAAAAAATTGTGATTTTGCATAGTCGACTAACATGAATATTTTTGTTCTTAGTACGTAATTTATATCGATTACTATTTCTTTTAAACATTTCTAAATATTATTAGGTATAATATTTTTTATACATGAATGAACATTTGTCATTTTTGTTTCATTGTAAATTTAATTTAATTACATTTTTTTTAAGATCTATGATTTCTTACGAATTAACCCCTCACACAATACAATATCAACGATTTCTGTCTAAGCAGCGTTGCACAGTGATGAAGTGTTGAGATGGTCATAATTTACTACTTTTGGAAATTTATCAAAATACATTCGTCTTGCAAAATTTAATTAAGTTACTTCTGATTTTTGACGTGATAACGTCTTATCACGTCAAAAATCATCGCTGAACACCGGCTGCAAGCACGATAAAGCATGACTCATTGTCGCGTTCCGTTTGAGCCGAGCGTGCGTGCGAGAGCGCGGAACAATAGAAAGGCACGATCGTCCTATGCGTTCGGCTTGTGACGCATCTATCTCTTTACTGTATAATTTAAATAGAAAAATATTTAAATTAACGAGTGCAAATAAATGTTAATTTGTCGAAAACATTGTCATTTTCAATTAACTCCATCTTTGTATTATACAAAATAATGATAATTCAATAATTCAATGATAATAATTCAATTCATAAAGGAATGCAATTTTTCATCAATGTTTTCTTATGACACTATCACGTAAAATTATCGTCCGTAAACCGACTTCACAGACAACTAATTTTTGATGGAAAAATTAATCATATTTGTTGATAATATGATTAATTTTTAAAATAATGACAACCATTCTTCTCTTGATATTTTGTTGAGAGTCTTGGATTGGTAATAAAAATATTACAGGGTACAAACATTTTTAACTTAGTATGTCGGTAGATTTGAGATTATCTCAAAATCTGAAAAATATTTTTTGTCGAAATAATCGCTCCTAGAATGTATATTCCTATACAGAACAAGAGTTACAATTAATGCAATAATTTATTTTATTGTCACTGAGATAATTATAGATTCACTATAATGAACCAAAATTATAGATTATGCTTTAAACTGAACAAAAAATTAGATACTATGACTTATTTTCTACAGTATTTTTGAGGAGCACATAAGCACGCGAGCCACTAAAGAATAGGTGGTCACCGCCGCCCATGGACACTCGCAACCGCAGAATAAATAGTGCGTTGCCGGCATTTTGTATAGGAATAGAATATCTGTTGGAGGGGAAGTAGGATGATAGAGGGGAGGAAGTAGGTTTATAGGAAGAAAGTCGGGTGATGAAGGGGAGAATGGCCCGCCAAAATTTTCACTCACTGCACCAAATGAAACAGCGGAAATCATTACTTAGTGTGTGTTTTCTGTGAAAATATGGTGGCTCACCGATCGACCCGGCCTATTTCGTGCTGTACACGAGTAGATCACAGCAGGGTTCTGCCTTATTGTGATTCAATGTTAAAAATAAAGTTTAATAACTTTGGCGATAATATTCAAATAGTTATGAAAGGTTCTAACTCTTGTAAAATTAGATAAAATATTCTCGACCCTGTGGTTCTGTGAAAAGCGACCCATCCGATGTGCTTTTCCAATATTGTTTCTCTTTTTAAACGACTTTTGTTGAGTAATGGTTCGCCCGCTATTTTTTCAATTTACAGCATGGATAAAGTACCTCGTTCCTGTAATATCGGTAATAGTATTTATGTTTAACATAAAATTTATTCATAACTTACTGAATTTGAAAAAAGACATCCTGAAAATTTGAATTTAGTATGAGTTTTGACCTGTATGTAGCAACAACGGCTCGTAACATAAAATTTTGTGTGTTCTTGGTATGCATAGATAGCTTTGTAATTAAAATTTAGATCTGCAAATAAAGTCACGGCTTTTCTTTGACCTTCATTTCAATGTAGTGAATAAAAACGAATTTTTGATTATTTTCATATCAAACAGCTATCACACTGTCGGTATAGAGACTGCGGGATGACAATGAACGGTCCCTACCGCCAGCGCTCGCCGTCACCGCACTCAGAGTAGAGTCGTGTTCGAAGACGCTGCGCTTCCTATACTCGATCTTTGGTCTGTGAGATCGACGAAACATTTTTCTGTATTTATTTTTTTCGTCGGAAATGCTGGAAAATTAAATTATTTTGTAGCTAACGGATTTTTTGCTAACTTCAATTTAGTGCATACGGCGCGTTCGTGCAAGACGCATATATACTTCAAAAAGAAGTTGCATCTATACGTGTTACCGACGCAGGTATAGATGTAATTTTGTGGAAGTATAAAATTATAATATTTACGCGTTTTAATGTTTTTTTTGTACATGATTGTTTAAAAGATCGTTACAAATCAAAAGGTTTGTACCTTGGAAAAAATGTATAAACAAGATTGAACAAAATCCTGTCTCAAAAAAGTAAAGCCGTGTACTAGAAATGGAGTGATTCAACTAACAGGCGCCAAAGAAAAATCTAGAAATTTGAAGGAATCCGCTGAGATATTTATTGCTGAGGATATCGTGCATCAAAAATTCGCAAAACACGCTACAACCTCAAAAAACAATTACAAAACCTGCAAAAGACATTTTTGCTTTCAACATGGTCAACATGGTTGATGGTTTCAACATCACGTTATGCCCTGATTGTTATAGTAAGGCTCGTATCGTCAAAGTAAAATATACACATACATATCCTCTAACATGTATATTTTTAACATTTAAAAGTTTATATTTGAATATTTATATGAACACATTTTTTAAATCTGCTTTTGTAGTAATCTTAGAAAAAATATTAAATTTTGAAGGCTTAATATATTACGACAGTCCGTAAAATAATGATTAATAAAATCATTACATGATATTCATTATTTTATTATTTCCTCTACTATTAATAAAATATATTAGGCATATGAATCTTTTAGAAAAACAAAATATAAAATAGAGTTCGAGACTTTCGGTCCATGAGACCTGCGCGGATATAGGTGTTAGGACGTTGGCGCGGATATAGGAAGGGTAAGCTCGGTCATCGCCGTTGTCACCATCTATAGAGCTATACGGGCTGTCTAAAATCTCTGAGAGGTATAAAAATCAGTAAAAGAACCGTTATCCACAATGTAGTGGCCCATGGCTTATAATGCTTTTCGAAGCACGGACAAACGGTTTAATTATACTCGGCTAAATGCATTGGCCATTCGTCCGTGGTCACAATTCGCACCCTGTGTATTCCGGTCTGAAGGAAATTCTTTTTACTACTCGGGTACAACCGCTGACTAGGTATTCATTAGAAGCATTCGATAATTTTACAAAACCGAGATCGTAATTTTATAATTTTCAAAAGTAAGCGATCACAATCTTTGATTAAGAGCATTCAAAGGAAAAGTGCAACGTGGAAATGACGCTGCGAATAGAGCGAGAGCCCCGGGCGGCGCGGCGAGTCGTCCTCGCGGCCGGGCGCGTGAATACAAAACTCGGGTTCGCGTACTTTATCCTCGTATAGTCTATTTTATTGAACAGCCGAAAAGGGTCTCGACCGTTTCGGCTCCTGCAAAAGTTCTTATGCGTAACATATTTTTGTGTTAATACATATATCGTACAGCGCGCACTCCTAAGTCTGACGGGTGCGGCACCGCGCGGAGGAGGGGGCCGGGGCGCGCACCTCGGGCGAGCGCCGCGCCCGCGTGCCGAGCTCGGGACAAAACTTACACGATTAATGACGCGCAGCTATATTGAAGACGTTCATTATTTGTATCTACCTTATAGTTGTTTCACTAACCCACCTGATTCTAATATATCAGATTCTAATTGTTCTAAAAAAGAAGATATGAATATTTGCGAAAAAATGTATGGTAAAATCTAGCTGTATACACATGGATTGCATACTGCAAGTAATTGGAGTTACAATCATAATAAAAGCGAATAGTGACAACTTTCAGAGAATATTTTACGTTCTAAAAGTCCCAGTCACACTGTCTCCAACGAATCATGTTTAAATTACTTCAAAAAAATAAACGTAATTTTTAAAGTATTATGAGTTTATGTTTAACAAATATTTTCTCATTTTTATTAAATTGCTGTTATACATATATGACTTTTAAATGTGAATTGAATTATTGATAAAGTAGGGTTTAGAGCCAGACAGTACAACTAATTTTATATATGTTTGATTGCGTATTTATCTATTTAAGGATAGATATAAATATGGTACTATGCAAAGGTCTAATTTAATACAATAGAATACTTTTTTACATGAATTGTTGTATCTGCAAAGCAATAGACACTATATTATTATTGCGTATAAGTGTCGACGAGTTTTTTGACATCAAAACGTGTTTTTGCTTATTAAGTACAGTAAATCTTCAAACCTTTCAATCTTCTTGTCGTACCAAATACCTTTCCAATTGCTATGAATCCTACAAGACTATTAATGCGATAATAACGATTAAGAATACATAATGGTTAAAGTATCTCTGCTGCAAGCCCGTAACGTGTGATTGTTGGGCATTAACGTTGTCTAAAATTATAAATTAGTATAGTTTGAGAACGCTTTTAGTTAGGACGTTGATTTGAATGTATATATATATATATATATATATATATATACAAATGGGTAATAAATATAAAATTGCAAAAAAATAAAATTTTAACAAACGGTAATAAGAGAAAAGTTTGCATCAAAAAGAATTCAAAAACCTTAGAAAATCCAATAATTTTATCCCAACATAATCACGCAGAATATCGGAGAATGGTGCAGACTTTGACTACGCCTCTTTTCCTGGACAATTGATCCATATCGTCAATATCCAGCTCTTATTATTATACAAAATTATAAATACACATCTTTGAATTAATACTAGATTAAGCGTTTCGTATAAGATACTTCATAATTATTTCTTATCGTCGACTAATACATTAGCATTGATGATTGTTTGACTTTGGACTAATGTCCCAAAGGGATAAATATGGATCAGGTTTTTCGTGAAGCTATATCTCGAATCTACTCACGTATAGTCGACGACGTATGAAAGATTTGCTTTAGAGATGAACATCACAAGAGTGGAAAACGCGTCCGAATCCGTGTAGTGTTTTCGAGACTAATGCGGTCAGTTATATGGACAAAGATCACAGTCAGACAGACGGACAGTCGGGTCGAAGCGCATCGGGAATTCCCTTTCGTATTACGTACCCGAGAGATATTCATCATACTAACGATATAGATACAGTAGTACATTACACTTGTAGACATGTTCAATAATTTTGTTTCATACGATTGTCTTGCTTTATTTTGAATCTGATCATGACACTATTTTGTTATATCTAGCTGCAACATGAAAAAAACTTTGTCCTTCAACACGGTAAGTCATAGTACATACACAGACATGAAACTGAAAGATCACGACGGGGTGCGGGGGTGCGGGGGTGCGGCGGCGCGGGGAGGGCCCGACTTTGGGCATTTCGAACAAAGGGTTAAGTGAGCGCCGTCGTCGTCGTCATTGTTGCCGCGCTTGTGCGTCGCGCGACGATCGTCCGTGCAGAGCGTTTCCGTGTAGAGGCAGCCGCGATGATGAATGGTCGTGGCTGACCGCCGGCGGCCGCGGAAGTCGCCGAGCGACCGCCGCTTTTTGACATTAATACGAGCTTTACGCCCGACTACTGCCACCTCGTCCGAGACCTACTGCGGACGTATTTGAAAGCCATTATATTGAAATTAAATGTCACGTTGTTAAGCACGCGCTGACTACAGTAATTCTTGTAATTGTCTTAACTTATGATGATAGGACGGACAAAAAATTATAAGTAACCTAGTTACGACTGTTTGCCGATCGAAGGATATAACCCATTGTGACTCTCGGTAATTACGATACTTCACGAAAGACAATATATGTTTTTGTGATCAGAACATTTCTTAACAGTTATGGTCTAAATGTCTACACAATGTTATAAATTTCAGAAAAAACTTACTAAGCCATGCAAAAGGTAGGAAACGCATCCACGTAGACAAATTTTACTCGACAGCGATTTTATTTTAATTTAAAGAAATCCGACGAACGTAAATTTATCGAACTGAAAACCCGACACCTGAAAATCAGTCGGGCTCTGCGCGTTGTTGCCCTCTTGGGAATAAAAATATTTTTCTCGCAAAAATATGATATTTTTTTATGTCTTTCAATTCTCCTGTGTTCACTTAATAAACAGTTTTTTTTTGTTTGACGGTACTGTTCAGTCTATGCTTGTCAAATAAAGAAAATGAAAATGTTTAACCCTTTACTGGATTCGTAAAAGAGGGCAACCTATTTGGTGTAGGGGGTTAAATGTGATCCCATATGAATTGACTTCTGAAAATAGGAATAAATTATTTTTTTCGTTAATTATTTACTTTTATGAAGTAAAACTACTTTTAATATAAGCAGCAAAAAATTTTTATTTAAACAAAAAAATAACTTATTTTTAAACATTTGTTAACCTCTATATTTCTAAGAGTCGAGTTTAACAGTCCTATATTCTATAAAAGTCTAATAATTATGGAAAAATAACTCTTAATACTATTTTCTTATATAATCGTTATAACAAATATAGGCATATTGTATGAGATCAATGAAATAATAAAAAAATGACAACATAAACGAAATTACTATGAAACGAGAAAATTTTACACTAGAAATTACTTAACATTTGGTTAAGAGAACATTTACTATACTTTTTGGTACATTTTACGTCCTTTTTGCGATCATATAAGGAACACCTTCCTCTTTTACGGTTGGTTATTTCAGAGTCATCAGTAGATATATTTTTTTACTGGTCCAATTCGTCTTCATGAACATCTTTCAAAAAATTTTCAATTCTTCTCTTTAGATCTGCAGAAAAATTTAAACTGCCCTTCTGTCTAACTTCAACTAATGGTTTTATCAAGTTGATGCTAATATTTTTTATGTATATATTTCTCTTGAGACGCTTATCTGGTTTGATGATTTCCACGAAATTAATACATTTACCATCGAAATGTTTAGTATTGCTGAAAACATTACACACAGCCAGCTTCGGGTCCTTCGAGATACGGAATAATTAGCACATTTTTGGTCCAAAGCATTAACTCCTCCCTTAGTGCTATTATAAAATTCAATTATTTCTTGCTTACCACTGTTGCGATCTATTGTTTTGTCATGGTGCATAGTGGAAATCGTCACAACACTTTGATTTTTTTTCGAAATAAACGATGCTAGTGTCTTGTCATTTGTAAATCCAAAAAGGGTAGAACCTATACGACGAGTTTTATGAGGCAAAAGTTCTGGTGATAACTCTCGCTTATTTTTTCGAATAGTTCCAACATATGTCAAACCATTCTCTTTTAGCTTGTCCACCAGTTCGATTGACGAAAACCAGTTATCACTAGTAATATTTCTATTGGTCTTCATTACAGGTCTAGCTAATGTCAAAACAGTCTGTGTAGGTATGGAAAGTGTATCTTCTATTTGTTTCTGCCTTTCCAGTATATATAAACGCATTATAAAATTCATGCGTTTTGGCGTCACATAAACACAAAATTTTTATATCATACTTAGCTGGTTTTGACTTCATATAGATTCTAAAGAATCATCTTCCTGTAAATGGGCACAGAATCTCGTCTACAATAAGTTAATCCGAAGAACTATAGTATTTCTGGCTATTTTCAACAAACTTGGTAAATATTTCGGAAATAAGAGCAGCTCTGTCTAGTTTCTTTCTATCTTCTCTTGTCTCTATATAATCAAATCTTAAAGCCATTAAAAAAACCAAAACCTCTTTAGAAACACAGTTACCAGAAAAATGTCTCGTCCTGTTCCATCCGTTGACCACAAACTTTCAACATCTCATGTCCGGACTTGAAAACTCCGGCAAGTAATAACAACTCTATAAATGCTTTAATTTCTAGCAAATTGACATGACTGACATGAGCTCTTTTGCTTTTGTACTCTTCAATAAATTCAGTAATTTTTTTGTTTGTATGAAGGCACACTATTTAGAACAAATTATCAGGTTGCAACAGTTGCCAGGAATCAAGCTCGACATACTCATTTTTTCACGGACTTCTCCTCTTAATCCCGGATGATGTTTAACAATGTTATGACGTCTTACTCGCGACAAACTCGCAGGATTCATTGACCATTTGAACCTATTTTACCTCTATAAAAGCCTGTCTATCTTCCTCTTCTTCGCTACTGGAACTTGATGAGCCCGAACCCGAGTTAGTTTCTAAGACACTCTCTTCAGAACAGCTAGCTACTTCTGGTTCCTCACAATCACTGATTTCTTCATTATCACAAACAGCTGCTGTTGTGGTTTTACGAACAGTCTCTGAATCAGATTCATCATCTTCGTCTTCCAATAATTGTGCAATTTGATCCTCATACACAAAACCGGCTATGACTATGGTTATTTGCTAAAAAAATTAAAAAACGTTCTAAATATAGTGTCCTTGTAAATAACTATACTTGGTGTCGGGGGTGATTTTTGACCCCAGCAGTGTACGCACCTCTATTCTCAGTGATGCTAGAGCGACCAACGTCCGTCGCCCGCCGCACCCCGCGACGTAATGAGATTAGCTACATGCGCCGGAGTGTAGGTTATAAAACTGCAAAGTTATATTAAGAAATATGTCGCACCGGGGTAAATTTTGACACCCGATACCAGTTAAGGGTTAAGAATTGTTACATAATTGTAAAATTTTTACTGTCAACGAGAAAAACCTGTCAATAAACAAAGAAGTAGTTAACGAACGACGGCAAAGAGTGAAAATATTTAATCACTATATCAAAGGTAACAATGATCGAATTCATTTGATATAATTTAATTATTGTGATAGAATGATGCTCTGATCAACTTGGCTGCAGCACATAATTGGGCAGGTTCAACCGACGCAATGACACATTCTCACAAGATACAGACGTGAAAGAACAATCTCTGCTGTTTCCTTTCGCCCAGTAAATAAGAGTTCCGGTGGCCCACTCCCTCCTCCATCAAATATGATGGCGGCTTTGAAAGTTAACTATCCCAGGAGCGTACCTGTAATTATGCAGAATCTCTCCCTTAACGCATCTGGTCAAGGTGCTCGTCGTATTCTGAAGAGGACACAAAGACGCCAAAAATCATCTGCCAGGACCAAGCAGAGCAGACCGAGAATGATGCGCTCTCCCATCAGTGGCAACCATAAAAATTTGAACCAAAGTAGGCAATCAACAGCTAAATCCTATAAAAAGTTCAGCTATTGCTTGTTAAGTACATAATATTATATTTTTTTACATTTCGTTTTCTTTTAGACTCGCCACAAATGCACATAGTGTTATAAATGCCCAAAAATTTTGATCTCAAATTTTCTACGATTATTTTAAACTCATTAATCTACTGCACGCAACAAGTTATTTCAATTTTTTTTTTATAATGTTTCGTAAAAAATATCTGTTTCTCCTAAAATGGTATGAAAAACATCAAAAAAAAGATAAATAACTAATTCTTTTAAGCTATGGAAGAATGACGTGAGCTTGATCAACATATCATCGTTCCATATTTACGATACGCGAATCGTAAGACCAACGTGTTTCAAAGACGCGCGGTATTTTGGTGGATTGGCCGTAATGAGCTAATCGGTACTACCGTGAAAAATTTTCGTTATGCTTTTAACAATATTGAAATATCGCTCAGTTCTTCCGCTACGTTGATAAAATTTAGAAAGAGTCTAATTTATATGAGTAGAAAGACAAACAAAATAAGTTAAAGGACAACGTTTTTAAATTTTATCTTGTTACTGTTTTGCTCAGAAGACGTAACTACTGCGCCGTCGTATGTTTGAGTTATTATTTTGGATAAGCAGTCATATTCTCAGAAGAGACGCAAAACGTGCAGAGCTCAGTAAAATAATTGTGAGATTCAAATTTATATCCACCTATTTTATAAATCGGTTGACTACTTTGGAATCTATAAATTATCGCAATATAAGTACGAGCTGTTCCCTTTCACTGACATCCGATGTTTCATCAATAATAATTAATCGCCTTAAAATCAGTATTATGTATTTGTTTTTTTAATTTTGCTCTATATCAGAGAGACAGTACCAGAAGTTAAATAATTTTAAACTCTACTGCATAAGGCCGTAAAAGCCTGAGTGGAACTTTGAATATGACTTTTGAAAATACCATCGTATTTCGATAACAAATCTACCATTCCTAAATCATTTGCTTTATTTAACGAAGAGATTGTTTCGTCATATCCTTGAATAGATAATTCATGTTTACCTAAAAAAACATACTATATCGATAAAACGTTGAAAAATGTTACTATTTCTGTGTATTTTTTAATTATGGTTTTGAGTGTCTAATTTATACTAACTGCACAAACTTGCTTCGATGCGAGTTTTACCAAAAGTATGTAATTTTAAGCACGCCTCTAAGAGTTTTTCTGACTAGTCCCGTTTTTTAACGCCATTAGTCAACTTGTGCAAATCGACGTATGCGTGATTATTGCAAACCGATTTCGTAGTTGCGAATAAAATACACAGAAAACATAGCAAACTGATTTTTTAATTGCACGCAGTAAGCCAACTAAACATTTCAAAATATTTACTTTTAAATTTTCTACTTACATTTCCTTTTTTTTGAGTCAAGTCTATATTTGGTAACGGCCGACCGGTTTGCTGAATTTGTAACTTTTGTGTATAAGAAAACAGATTGACTGCGTTTAGACTACCTGACCGTTTAGACTGTTTGATGAGGAATCATTTCCGTCACTCATTTCACAACTGTAACTAAACATTTTTACTACATGCACCTCTGAATAACACAAATAACATAAAACTATCAAAATTATCGATTTTACGAAAACGACAGCGACTGTTAAAAATGGCAATGACGTATAATTATAAAACGCCACTTAAAATCACAAAAGCGTTTAGATTACAAAACGATTTAATTTTATCGGTTTCTCTATCTAGGCATAATTTTAAATTACGTTTGTGTGTTGTATGTTTTTAATGGATACAAATGAATGTTTGTGTATATTTTCTATTCGTGTGTTGCAGTGTGTGCAATTTATAGGCAAAAGAACATGCCGCTGACGTTTAACTGCGTCGCCGTACGGTAATAGATTATATAGTATTACTTATGAATTACTAGAGATGTTTAACTAAAATTATAGAGGTCGCCCTTTTAAATAATTCGTTACTATTATTGATTTTTATATTTTTTTTTTGTGTAATGAAATGATTTGGTTTTATAACAATATATGAAGTTAGACAAAAGATTTTTGCCCTATCTCTATTTTCGCCATTGCCTCTTATACTGTCTGTGGACTTTTTAAACATCAGGGGAGTCGAATCGAATTTAAATGCCGTCCTCCACCACATTAAAATGGCAAAACCGCATTATTTCTTTTAACTAAGGCATAGATATCTTTTCCGGCTGTCTTACTTGGACTACCCTGGCTATAATCTGAAACACTTTTTTTGTGCCCCGTTCAGTTGTATGTCTTTACGTTCAGAAGGATGTCTGCTTCTGACTCTGCGGCAACCTTCATGTTAGGGATATGTGCATTCTTTGGGTACGCATAGATTGCAATGACGACATTCGCATTTTCTGATGCCTCTACATCCTATAGCGGTAACAACAAAAGAGACTTACTCATTGAAGGCATTCAAATGGTGGTTGACTTCTTATTCGAACGGATTACCTATGCAATAGTCATAGTTTCTAGCTGAATTTAATGTCCACTACCTGGACTTGCTTGGGACAAATGCTACTGATCATGCGGGAAAAATAATTAGTATATTCTCCCACGCGAGTTCCGGAAGTAGTGAACCCCATCCTTATTGGACTTCCTTTGACCTCTTGTGACAGTTACGATCTAGGGAACTCCCGCTAAATCCTTGCCGATTCATGAACCATAACTTTTGCATACACTATACGTGTATCTTCTCAATGTTCACTGTAACATTTTCAGAATTCAAGTCAAAAATTTCTGTAACAAACACACACAGCCATAAACACGCATGCACACACGCGCACGCGCGCGCGCACACACACACACACACACACACACACACACACACACACACACACGAACACTGCCCAATCGAGCTAAAGTTTTCGTGTAACCTCTTCATCGAAGTTGCATCTACCTATTTCGAACAATCTGTACGAATTAGACATATTCCTTATCAACTTTGATTTAAAAGTTCTTAGCTGTCACTGCAGTGAGTGTAACATAGGCATTCAAATGTATTTTCTTCTTGAACATTTTCATTTTTAAATAAATCTTCTTGAAACATTCTATTGAAGTCTTTGAGTGTGGCACTTAAATCATTCACCTATTATGTCAATATAAATGTATAATTAATAAATCGAAGATAACTGATGCATTCGCCATTAATTTTATAGCGATATCCTTTCTAATTTAATACTTTAAAACATTATAAATTAGGAAGAAATTTTGAAAATTTATTTTAAATTCAATATTTATGTAAGTAACCGATATTCACATATTAAACATAAATGATATCAAAAACAATTCAAATGTTTCTAAAATTATTTCTTTATGTTGAGACATTTACGCGAGTATATTTCATTAGATTATCAATCAAAGAATACCAATAGAAGTTATAACAATCAATAATTGATTGTTATAATTATGATTGTAATTAATATGATTTATTTAAATAGCCAAAAGCCTAAAAAATTAAAAAGGGTCAAGAACGGTTTTGTCAAAATTTGTTGTTATCATTGTTTTTACGTATGAAAAGCTATTCCATTACATATAAGTAAATTTTCAGCTCTATTTGTTAAAAATAAAACAACTACACTTAGTTTTAGTTTTTTATGCCATGACGTATATTATTGAATATTATGAAGTAGAAGTAGAAAGAAACATATATCGTAGACACGGTCCGGGTCTTGAACTTCAAAACCCGGACCGTGTCTATCGTATGTTTGTGCTTATCTTAATGCCATCACAGCAAGAACCCTAGTTTAAATAAAAATACATCACAAATAAAAATGTGCGCATGTTATGCTTATATTGCATATAATTAAATTGTTTTGACTCCTCTTTAAGAGCGTGCAGTCTTTTTAATGCGCCCAAACATTTCATATGCAAAAACGCCGTGAAGTGCTCATTCGCTTGCGCTCGCTCGCGAACTGAAGTGTTAATAGCAGGTATTCAATCGTGAAGCGAAGAGCGATTCTTGAAGCACAAAAGCGGGCAAGGCGCGCCTCAGGGCGTTATCTCGAATGGCACGTAAATTCCGGCGACGACGCCGAGGTATTAACGAGTGGGATTGTCATGGAAATCGAGCACCGGGCGCGGCGCCTCCTCGCCGGCGCGCGCGCCGCTCGCGGCCGCCGCGTGCCGGAGCGTCCGCCCGCAGCGGGTCGGCGTGTCGAGCGGTTAGTGTCCGCCCAAAGTCTTGTTCGCGACGTACTAATATACAAAATATATAAATCCTTGTTTTCGTATATTTCATAGGTACAGATAAAAGCGCACAATAACCTAAATATTAAATTGCGTGACAAGACGGGTATTGTGGCACGTCTTGCTGCACATACGACTGCTATGCGACAGTTTTATATTAGTAGCGATCTGTATCGTTATCTTTCAACAGTCATTGTACGTTTTTATCTCCGTCCATGAAGTATACTACTACATTTCAATCTAAACCATCCATAATGAATCTCGTTACTTTTAACCGCGTTTAGATAAGCAACAAATCACGATTTTACACGTTTTTATCAAAAGTCGTTTTTTTAAGTTTACGCTTAGAAATTCAAAAAAACCTCGTTTTTAGGGTTCCATACGCAAAGGGTAAAAACGGAACCCTATTACTAAGACTCCGTTGTCCATCCGTCCATCTGTCACTAGGTTATATCTCATGAACCGTGATAGTCAGATAGTTGAAATTTTCACAGATGATGTATTTCTGTTGCCGCTATAACAACAAATACTAAAAAACAGAATAAAATAAATATTTAGGGGACTCCCATACAACAAACGGGATTTTTTTTGCTCATTTTCGCTCAATATCGACGACGGCAACAAGTAGACGCTTGTTCGGTCACCTTTTACTGATCTGGTTCCAATTTAATACTTAATTAGTATTTTTGAACCAGATTTCTAAATAGTGATTAAAAAACTTTGTAAATAAATGACTTTGATAGAAGAACTTTTGCAAGACTGCTGCGAGGCTAGTGTAGGTATTTCAGTTTTCACTTTCCACATTGTAATGTTATGGATTTCATTTTGCAATAAAAATACCATAATTATGACTCGATTGTCATGATGGGTGAACTTTTACTCATATGCCTACAGGTTTGTACGGAACCCTCGGTGCGCAAGTCCGACTCGCCTTGGTCGGTTTTTTTTAGTTGACTACAAGACTAATTACAAAAATAATTTATTCAAGTCTTCTTCCTTATCTTTATCTCTCCTTATTTCGATCAATATCTAGTGTCGTCGTTAAACCAGAGTTTTTATTTTGGGTATTGGATTCATTTAGGTGTATTAATTTGTTCCAGATTATGCATTTTTTTTTTCAATTAGAACATATTTAGTGCATGCGGGCGTTTTGCCTTTTCCGCACTAATCTTTACCACCTCCAAAGATATATTATTAGTTTTTAAGACAGGTGTCGCTGTGAATATTGTCTCGATGTATGTACCGAATTTTGTATGTTCAAGTTGCATGATTGACACGAATAATATAGCCGATATGATATTATATTGAAATAAAATGTACAACCCTTAAACTCGAATAATTAGATATTTACATAAAAATTACAGATTACTCTAAATGTTTTTACGTATCTGTTAGTTTAAATATAAAGTATTTAAACTGCTTTAAGTTAAAATATTTAAATATTTTCAATGAGAACAATATAGAACAAGCAATGGACTAAATATAAAAATTTTAGGTAGTACATTAGAAAATAAAAGAAAAAAAAAACCAAAAGTCAATTGAAAATATCAAATATGCACCACTATATAGCAATAATAATTAAACGATTTAACCTGTAAATTAATTTTATGAAAAAATATAAATGATTAAACTATATTATCAACATGTCGTTCTGGGTTTGGCTTGGTCCAAAAATCTGCATCATATTTACTGAATTGACGCTGAATAACCACGGATCGGAACAGGTAAGAACCAGAACAAAAATCGCCCTCTTTGTCCTCATGTCTCCGGCACAAATTGCTCATAAAGATCTTACTTCGTTGCTCCAAGAACTATCTGTTTCCAAGGCGAGTGGAATAAATAGGTACTTCTCTTCCAGGATATTGTATTTGACGTGTTTTTGTTTGGAGACAGATTCCGGGAGGATATTACTTTACAGGTATTATTTAAATGGGACGCTGCAGATGTGCTAACACAAATGGAATCCTCAATGAAATAGCTTCCTAATCGGCAGGAAACCATCATAATCCGTAAGGTCGTTTACCATTCGTTAGTTCAGATTGAGAGGTTCAAGCACACAGGAACCATTGACAAAGATCAGCGTCCGCCGATAATGCCGTCGAAGGCATTGTGACAGGTATTTACCAGAGCTATAATGACAACGTCGCCTGTGATGGCCATTGGCCTCTACTCTGGAACGCATATGTTTAAATATGGTGCGCCGTCATTGCCGCTCTACCAAAAATTCTACAGCCACCAAAAGAGAGTTGTCATCTGTGTGTTATAATGTGTTTAGAACTGAACTCGTGGAGCAATTGAAAGAAGCACGTTGAAGATTAGAAAAATACATGAAATGAAGAGCGAAAACATCAGACGATAAATGGAAACCACTAACGGTTAAAGTACTCATACTAAAATGGACTTGGTCTAGACACATTTCTCACTACATGGAGAAAAGCTAGACCATAGAAAACACAAAATGGAAAGGACTAAAGAGAAAGAGGAATACTAGCAGACCAATGAGATGGTGGACTGATCACATTGTACAGGCAATAAGAGACGAATGGACTAATTAAGTCAAAGGCAGGGAGTCACTGGAAGAAGCTGGAAGAAATCTTTAGTACATCAGGCACTTGTTATACGCTCAGAGTACATTTTCTATCTAGATTATCTCAAGAGCGCAGTCAATTTACCAAAAATATTCTTAATATTCCCTTTCAATGTTCAATATACTTCAGAGAAAAAAAAAGTCAATTTAAATGAAGTAAAAAAAAAATCGCCCAGTTTGTTAATATCTTATATATTAAGATTAACGATATAAGATTTACGAGTCATTCATCACAAAATCATATACATAAGTAATCCAACCAGTTCCTCTCCTTAAAAAACAATGTCGATCATTACAAACTACATTAAAATCGGTTGGTTCGTTTGAGTTATAATTATCGAAGTATTAGAAAAATTGGTAAAACCAAATGTGCATGCCTTAAGCGCTCGTGACAACGTTTAGATACGTTTATTTGAATTAGAGGTTTATGATAACGTTTGAGCTTTTCACCAAAAATCCTCTTTTTTTTATTTTCAAATAGTTTTATAGTAAACTTGAATCGAAAAAAGGATAGGTATTTTTTTCATATTTATTAGACATCATAATGCAAAATGGTATGGGTAGTTTGATGCATGATTTTTTTCACTTTTAACGAGAATGTTTTATATTACTACCGTCATCTGTTGGTAATTACAAAAATAACCAACTTCACGCTCAATTTATTTTTGTAATTACCAACAGATGACGGTAATAGTATAAAACACTCATGTCAACCTCTATTTTAGATATTTAAGCAAAATGACGGATCAAAATACGAATAACTGCCAATTGAAAAATTCAATCACATCTAATCGGTACCATATTAAGCTGTGATTTTCAATATAGTTCTTCCCAATCGATTAGTGATGAGGCTGAAAAATAAAATATGTTTAAAAGTTAAATAGTTTTTTCATTATCGTGGTCACACCCGGTGTAGACGGGATTTTCAGGCGACAGTAGAAGCATACCTGCGATCGCGCTTAAGACAAACAATGTTGCAAATTTTTATCATTTTCTTTCCTATAGTTTAATAGTTTGACAACAGTCGAACAACTACCATTGTAGATGTCGTGCTCCTAATTGTACTACCCTTTATACCACATTTATTTAAAACTTTACCCAGAAATGTCCGGAGGCGACGGAGGTGTATGTATAAATTTTAGATTAACAAATGAAGCTCCAAACGTAGAAACTAGGAGCAGGTGCGATACGGCGCGCCGCCCGCCCCGCGCCCCGCGCCCCGCGGCTGTGCTGCCGCCTTAGAATACGAAAACAACTCTGCTCATGATTGCTCTAAGTAAAAAACTGGTCTGTGGCGAACTCGCGACGCAAATGAACACAACTGTCGGTTATTGCGTGAAATTTTTAATTGACTGTGCTTTTAAAAATACACTCAATTTCTATGTAGGTACAGGTGGTAACAGGCAAATGTACTCATTCCTTCACTCGTTAAAATGTACTTGCACGCTAAGTGTTCGCTGTTTTCATTACATGAATTAATATATTGGATATTTGCTTACTATTTCTTACAATACATTTTTCAAAATCATTAAATACTTTTATTTTTTTATTTAAATTTACTTATTTTATAAATTTATTTATTTCAATATTATTGTATTATTTCAATTACAATATCAAGTACCAATATAAACTTTCTATAATTGTCATTAGATTTCTACTCTATCAGAAATATTGTAAAACATTACCTATTTATTTTTATGTTTCTGGAAATAGGACGGTCGAGGGCCGGTCATTCTTAATAGTTATTTTAGGTAAAATAGCCTGTTATTTTCCAGTAAATATTCGTTATTTACACTTGTTTATTAAATGTAAAAAACAATTTATACAAGTCTGATGTTATACACGTATTATATTACATTCCTGTTTTTAGAATTTTTCACACGATTTCATTGATATTTGAGAAATTTCAAATATTTTTATTTTCCTTTATTCTCCTTAACTAACTTATAATTTCCATATTTGTGCCTCTAGCAACAAATTAAATAGTGTTGTCTTTGTTTCTATTTAAACTGTCCTACACGTTTCAAAACTTAGAATTAAAATATTACAATAGGTAAATTTAAATTTATCTAGAAATTACATTTATATAACAGTTATTGTCTGTTTTATTTCCGAAATAATTGCTCCTTCTTACACGCACAAGTTGTAAATGTGACCGAAATTCAAACAGTAGTTTTTGAAAATTTTTGTTTGTCTATCCGTCTGAAATGCTTGAAACGTTTTCGACAAGACTTTCAATGACATTTAGAGTACTTTTCGCAAAATATTTAAGGCTCCTGTCTAGAAATTGCAATACTTTTAAAATACTACGTTAAGATTAAATTGAACCCTTAGTCAATTTCATTATAAAGCAGTTACTTACTTTTAATTGAAAGAAAATTTTAAACTTCGCAAATGCGTTTTCTTTTTATAAAATGTGGATGTAAACACCTCGGCCCTCATGCTGCACCCTCGTACTGTCGACTTAACCCTGCAGTCTGCGACTCTTATGGTTTTCATTTAATATTTGGATTCTAGTAGAAACATTGCTCTTAAATAACTTTGTGTTGTAATTTTTTTAAATTTATATTGCTGAAGGAGTACTGTGCTCATAGAGTTTTGCACATAGATTTAATTTTTTGGCTATCCAACGTTAGATTATTATATAGGATTTTGAAAGTTAGCTACTTCTGATAAAAAAGATATTTGGATATAGTAGAAATTTAAAAATTTGAATCGGAATAGAAGGCAGGAACAAAATTGAAACCAAAATCGGTACCACAACTGGAATCGCAAAAAGCACATACAGTGAAACTACAATATAAATACAGAAGAAGCTTGAAATCGACAGCACGATTAAGAGAGAAGTCCCTCTATATAAAAATGAATGAATTTATTCTATTTTCTCGTGGACAGAATCACAGGCAAA
>BGZK01001729.1:0-112816 GCA_005406025.1 Eumeta japonica
AAGTGGGGCTTAAAATGTTGACGACGACGTGTTCGTCGTCAGATTTTAAATGTCATTATTCGTAAATGTTGAGAAAAAGGTGTATTTAAAAAAGGTTACAATAACATTAGACAAATAGATCTATTTGAGAGAATTTAGCACATAGATAACCAAACCCTTCATCTACGAATACTTAAAGCACATAATATTTTGTGGAATTTTAACAAAATAAGTAATACCAGATGTCTTCTATTGGTCTAATATAAAATGGAAACATTTGGACACTTCAGTTGATTTCATTGATAAAGCTTTGAAATAGGACCATCGACCACGGGTTTTTCTACATTTTAATGAAAGTTGAGAAAATCGACTACGACAAACAAAATTTATGTATATCCCTACTACTATTATAAATGTAAATGTAAGTTTGTTTGTTACGCTTTCACGTAGAAACTACTTAACCGATCATCATCAAACTTTGTACAATTATTGTCAAAGGTAAGGAAGGACAAAGGATACTTTTTATTAAAAAAATGTATTTTCTACGGAGGATAAAAAAAATATTTTGGCAGGTATGATTGTTTGACAAAACATCTGAAAATCTAGCAACTTCAACGCCATTTAGTATTCCAGTAGGTATATATTTAAGTAGATTTTACCCGTCAAAATGTGTAAATTTCGGGCATTAGACACACGCGAACAAGCTATATATAGTTTACCGTGAAAGAAGCATAGCTTTTCTAAATGCACCCCTAACGGGAAACTGAACCCTTTTGAATTGGAATGGAAAATCAGTGGGAATAATTGGAATCAGAGGTACACACTTTCTTCCTTACCGAATCCTGTTAAAATAGTGGCACCAAGTGCCACTTTGATATCTATTTAAGGACTTCAATGCGAGCGAAGCCGCGTGTAAAAGCTAGTATGTATATACACACATATATTATAACAAATAAATAATTATTAGGTATTTATACACACGTAAAAACAAATATTGAATTCTACGCAAAAGGAAATAACTTTGAAGTTGTACCGCGCAAGCATTAGAAAAATAAGAAGTTAATGAATCTAATTAAAAACAAACTTCCCAAGTTTTAATTAATTATTCGAGCAGTTTGTGGGGGGTGAGCGAGGAAGGAGCGGATTCAATCCGAGTTTAATGCTGCGGATATTAAACATTCATTTGGAACGCGGGCAAAGCGCATTTTAAATTATCGCAGATAAATTACTCGCCATCCGAATGGACAATGGGGCGAGGATCTATTCATAACGATAATTCGAATAATCGGGCGGGGTCCTTTGACCCCTTTTACATAAGGAACGAAGCATTGGAAAGCTCTTGAAAATTTACGGGGAGAATGAGCATTTAGCTTTTGTAAAGCATTACACGAACAAAATGAATACACTGAGACGTGTGTTACTATTACTTTAGAACAGTCGAGTAACAATAATTTATTAATTTTTAACCAGCGTTTTGTATGGAAGTTGGTATATCTTCCACCGATTATTTGTAATAATAAAAAATTAAGTTACCTATTTGTATTACTTGTTTAAACACATTTCAAAAAGTAGAATGAAACATATTTTTGAACACTCTCTGGTTGATTTAAAACTAGTGTCAACATAATAATAACAAACAATATATTTGGCAGTCAGAGAAGTGAAATTTTAGAAATCGGGATAGCTTTTTACATATTCATAATGTACACGTACGGTTATTGTAGGAATACTCAATGCATATGTGAGACAATATCTTTGTGTAATTTTGAATATAAAATATACCCTTTTTTAATAAAACACTTTATTAGACATTACATAAAGTTATATCACCCTGAGAACGATAATTTTATGAAGTGGAAAGCTCGGCGGCCGCGGAATCCCGGGGAAGGTTATTAGATTTTTCTCTCCTTGAAAACAAATAGAACTTCGGTCGAGTTCATTTCATTCGCTTTAATTACAAGCTTTTGAAGACGCCACGACTTTCGATTTAAAAAAATTCGATCTCGGCTTCACGATTTCAACTGAAATTTCTTAAGAAGTTTTCTAATTGACTTTATTAACGAATTTGTTGTTGAACACAAAAAATAAATAAATTGCTATCTATGTATTAGAAGTGCTGAATGATTTTTTATTTCCATGATCAAAGCTCTATTATTTGACAACAGAGAGAAATGTAATTAATTTTCAAGCAACTATCAAAATAACCAACGAAAGTTTTAAAAAACCAATTATGTAAAAAGGGTGACATTACAAAACGCTGATGTCAAATTTTAAATTATGTCATGTAAAATACAAGCAAAACTCGATTCTGTACATTTTGTGAGGAACAAACAAAAATACATTTTGATGATTTTATTATTGTTTGACTGAATTACGTTTCCATTTTATTTTCAATTTTTGTTCAAATATTTATTTTGTATCTTGTAGGGACCAATATCTTTTGTACAATCAAAATTCTATTAAATCCTAATACTCACTTTAACTTTCCAAATAATATATGAAAATCATAATCGATTGTCGACTCTACAAACAATGCAATGAAAATAAGGATGCATTCAATTATTCTATTTTTCCTAGTTTTATTTTTTTTTAATAATCGTACCGTGTTCAGGTCATCATTATTGGGAACGATATCAGGCGCGACGGCAAACCAGAGGGCAACAACTCGATTCAATCGAGTTGTCTCTCATACGTTTGTAATGGGTAAAATTCGGCAACTATTATTCCAAATACCATTTTTCTGGGATTCACAGGTGCATATTTTTTATTTACATAAAAGGTACCCCATTGCAAAACATAATCTGGAAAAACTAATTACGCATAAGTTTTTCTGTATCTTTTTACACTTGATTGTCTTGAAAGTACAACTTACTATAATAACGCTATTTGCAAATTAAATTTACATTTGTTATCTCTCACCTGATCCTTCAGTAACAAAATAAATTAGACATACCTGTAACAATATGAAAGACTTAATTAGTCAAATACATTCATTAATTATAATTTTCATATCATTTTTATACGACAAAAAGGCGATCTTTCTAAAAAAAAAAGCAAAGTCCTGTATTTGAGTGGAGTATATTTATGCGTATTTATATATATAATACTAGGAATCATCCGTGTTTTACACTCGCATGCATATTAAATATTATATTTCTTCTGGCTTAACTGATATTTTCGATTATGTATTGCACATTATCTTGAAAACATACATTGATGGTAAAGTAGCTTAAAGCCTTTCTCAGATAAGGAAAAATATGTCAATGATAATTGCATTCAGATACATTCAGCCATCATCTAATTTATTGTGACTATGCAATGACATAGAAAGATATTGTTTTTAATACTATACAGTATTAAAGACGTCGAAATTGGTGAAAAACATTGTTTGATTTTCAAATTCAAAATAAAAAAAAAAACATATACTACATAATAATTAAATAATGAAGACATGTTTATAACATCTGACTTTTAATAATCACCATTAAACCAATAACAAAAAAGGCACTTGACGTGATTTATAAATTAGTCCTTTTTTTAATAAAGGGGGAAGATTTAAGAAAACTGGTACAGTACTAGACTGTTTCGCAGTCTTAGTTTTTGTTTGAATGGAGGCAATTCAAGCATTGAAATTAAAAAAATAATAATAATGTCAGACAAATTTATAAATTCTGAAAATTGAACATAACCGATTTATTATTTTCTGTCAAACCAACTTATGGTATTTCTTTTTTGTCAGATATAAAATTATTAGTGATGATATTACGCCTACAAATGTTATTGTATGAAATTCAAAATTTAGAAATTATGTTTAAACTAGTTAAAATTCTAGAAAAAGGAAAAATACACATCACCTAGTTTGCAAAATATTTACTATTAGTTACTAAAATCAATGGATTAATATTCTGAGTTTCTTTTATTTCTTCTTATCATCTTTCATAATCCTAAGTGCAAGCATAAGTGCACCTAACCTACTCACTTACAATTTAGGTCAACGTTGACAGATGAACAAATCAAAAATATCTTTATTTCGTAGGTAATAGAAATTACACTTGAAATGCGTCATAAGAAATTGTTTTCGACATTAACATTACCACCCATTCCAAATGCTGATTCATCTTGAGAAGAATGGAAAGAAAATCAAGATTTGCTCTTTTTTACTCAACGATACCAAATATTGAGAAATTAACAATTTAGTAAAACACTTAGTAATAACATGAAGCAACCTAATAGCCGAGCAATTCAATCTCAGTGGGTATTTTTCATTAAGATATTCAGACACGATATAATAGGCCTTGCCATATAACTGTCTTTTAATGAAACGTTTAAATTCATGAAATGGTCAAAGCAAACAACCGAATGAAGACACAAACGGAAATTCGAATCTTTCGATAATGAATAACTCTAAAATTAATTTAATAAAAGTAAACTGTGCAAATATAGTGACAACTCTCAACTTGAATATTAATTGTTTTAAAATACATACTAAATAACATTCGGACATATTTGTAATATGACGTTACCCATAATCTTTCTTTACGTTTTGTAACGTTTGCGCGATTTGGAAATTACACAATTGAATATTATTTATCAGCTTACTACAATGCCGCTTCTCTCTTAATTCTGAGGTAAGAGTCCTCTACCTAATTTGAAGTATTCCTTCAGACAAGAATTTAAATTACATTAAAAAAAAACCGGCCAAGTGCGAGTCGGACTCGCGCACCGAGGGTTCCGTACAAACCTGCAAGGTTTACAAAGTTCGTTTTACCAAATTTCGAGATTCTATGTCAACGGGAAGTGGTCTTTAGGTTTTAATTCCCTTGCGTGTAGTTGCGAGTTTCAAAATATGCGGTATCAATGGTTGTACTTTTGCGTTTTGCGTTTTGCGTTGACTTAAAATTTTTTTTTCACGGGTTAAAGGCAATTAGATCTAAGTATTTGATATGAATTTCAACTTGATAGCTCTACGCGTTCATGAGGAAAAAAGTAATAAGTTTATATTTATTAAAAATATATATTTTGTAATGTAACTAAAATTTAAGGTTTTCGGATTTTTCCTTTATGTGTGCTATAAAACGTTGCTTCATGCCAAATTTCAAGATTCTAGGTCGACTGGAAGTACCCTTTAGGTTTTGATTCCCTTGCGAGTTGCGAGTTTCAAAATATGCAGCTTAAATTGCTGTTTCTTTTGATTGCGTTGACATAGAAGTTTGATTTTGTTACAGCTTAAAGGTATTATAGACCTGAGTATTTGGTATGAATATCAATTTAATACCTCTACGCGTTTATGAGAAATGGGTAGTAAGTTTAAAATTATTAAAAAATATATATTATGTGATGTAACTAAAATTTATGGTTTTCGTAATTTTTCCTTTATCTATGCTATAAGACGTTGCTTCGTACCAAATTTCAAGATTCTGAGTTCACGGGAAGCACCCTGTAGGTTTTGATTCCCTTGCAAGTGTCGAAAATTTGCGGCATAAACGGCTGTATCTTTTGATTGCGTTGGCTTAGAAGTTTGATTTTTCACAGCTTCAAGGGACAGTAGACCTGAGTAATTGATATAAATTTCAGCTTCATACCTCCACGCGTTCCTGAGAAAAAGGGTCTTGACAGACGGACGGACGGACGGACAGACGGACAACAAAGTGATCCTATAAGGGTTCCGTTTTTTCCTTTTGAGGTACGGAACCCTAATGATCAGCTTAAAACAATGTTAATAATGGTTTTACTGTCAATACTATATTTTAATTATAAAGTGAAGTTTTCCCTTTTAAAAATATTAAAGACGCCATTAACCCAAAATAATAGATTGTTACGTAAACAAGAATAGAGAATTTGCTTCCCGTTGCACCACACCAGAGCTAAGAATCCGGAAACCTTTTGAAATTCCAATACCGAATACCAAAGTTTTGTCTCGGCCCGAGATAGGTATGTAGAATCCTATGGGCTTACGACCGATCGGAATGTTGGTGTTGGACAAAGGGGTCCTATTATGTGGAACGAATAAATAATTTACATTCAGATTGCTATACCAATGTAATTAAAGGTATCTGTTATACCATCGCACTTATATCAATATTAATAAAGATTTATTTCTGTGCTATTGATTGTCACATAAATCGGACCAGCCTATGATGAGTATTAAATCCAACTTAAACATGTACATTTCATTTTGAAACGAATGTACAATCTCGTTTCATTCTCGAAACTCATGCATGAACGACATTCGCAGAAATAATGAGTTATGGGTAAGCAATTTTGAAACATTTTGGTAAAGTTTGGGTACTTTAACTAGGAATGGTATTTTAAAAGCGCGGCGAGCAATCAGTCACTTGTCGAATTTGGTACGGCGTAAACACAGCCTCCAAAAGGGGAGACTTAAAAGTTGAATGTCAGACCTAGCTTAGTTTACGAATTAGTGAATAGTTACACGAAACATAATACAAATTATAGCTGGCAGTGTAATAGCATAGACTTCAGAGAGGCGTTTGTGTGATCGTTTTAATAAAGCCGACCTATCTTCAGGTGACGAACCCAGGCCTATATGATCCACCGAAATCGATTGTTAATCGATTAACCAAATTCAATGGATTTAAGAGCACTCTAGCCTGTCTACCCGCCCATATTAAATTAGTTCGAGGGAGTTTCGCAAGTACTCCGTAATTTATTTTTTGTGTTCGTAATATAAAATCATTTTTGCTCGTGAATACGTAATCTGTAGGCTTGAGTATATTTTTTATGTAAAAAATTATATTTTTTACGTCAGGAAATCCTTATGAACACAGCGCGCCTTGGGATTTCGGATTCATACCGCCTAAGATCTCACGGTCTCACAGTCACTTCTCGTCACCTTCGTACCGGGCCTTCTGATGTATACGTTAGGATACTCTTCTGGTGATCCAGTGGTGATATACGATTACTAACCGGGGAGCTTCTTATTGTGCAATTATGCACTGATTTTATGTGTGTTGGACATTTGTGTGTGATTTTATGTGTGTTGAATTTTATGTCTGTTTAAACAATTTTATGATATTCCGTTAAGCAAAGAACTTTTTATTTATGACAAAATAAACAATTATTTACGTCAAATCATTCTCATTTGTAATAGTACGTTTGATATAGTAGAATAATACAAGTCATTTTGAAAGTAAAAGTCTTTTTATTTGTATTATTTCATATTCTTTTATACATAATTAATAGCCAATATGATTTCATCTTACTCTAATACACGAGGACTGTAACCACATGAAATAGCAAACTTTATGGCATTAGTGATACATGAATTTTATCCGGCCGTAGCATGGACGCCATTAACCGAAGGACATACGAAGATGACAGCACAATCTCCAAATATTTTTTGCAGCATTCATAAGACAATATGAGAGCTACATGAAAAAGATGCAATGTCATCAATGATCCAATATTTGTGCGCAATTTTGTCTTTTTGTGGCACAGCAATTATTCCTATAGGCAGCGACGTGAGTTGCATTTTATGAAAAAGTTAAATATACATACAAATGATAATAGGTATATACGTATTCACTATATGTATTCCGGATATAGAGACTTTAAATTAAAAAAAAGGACAACAACCAAAACCGGCATGTTTCCTTATCGTTTGACGATAGTTATTTATTATTTGTTTAACGGAACATGGGTTTTATTTATATTAAGAATTATCATTATCGTCGTTGTAACATAAATTGGAGATAACCAATTAATGTTACAAAGACAGTAATGATTTACTGCTATCGCGAAAGCTATAACAGTGGCAGTAACATGATAAGGTTTACTTTTTGGGCGACAACACTCGTCAGCATATCGATGTAATGACTTGTCCAAATATTATTGGAGTTCAATTGGACAAACCAGCCGCACCTTGCGTGTTTTCCTGAATCGATAGTATTTTCTTGACTTATTAACTATGCCAGAGATTTTCTACGTGTGGAATTCATTCTTAAAAATCTACTATGTAATCCACAAAACACCCACAATAAGTTTATGATAAATATTTCCAATGGCACATACATGACGGTTCCAGTCTTAGAATGTGTATAGATTCGGTCTATGAATACAGCTTTCCGGAATATATCCTTGGAAAAATAAGAAAATCTTCGGAATAATAATTACTCACATTTATTTTAAACAAAAACCAAATAGTTTTGATCCAAAAGCCATTCATGATTTACACGACTGAGATACAGAGTAAATAGCATTCATAGTTAACATCCATACATATCAAAAATAAGTAAAAAACTTATTTTAGATATATTTTGTAGTAATTTTCCTTAAAAATAGATGAATTCTTCATTACAACCATTCGTTATTCACATTTTATTATAACTTTTTTTTAACTTTGCATATAGATTATAAAAATATGTATTCCTAATTAATATTCATATCTATTTAGTATAATTAGATCCCGCAGAAAAGATTAAAGTACGTAGATGGATTCGAGGGATTGTATTAACACGACAAAAAAATGTAACAGCTACATTTCTGTTCACCCTTAAATGTTAAATTCTTATGTGGAGACAATAGCATTTGTATATAAACCCTTGTCGGACTTTTTTTTATTAGACGTATTCATGGGAATAACAATTTCATTTACTTGTCGATGCTTCTGCGGTTTTATATTTTGAGACACGCATCAGCCTAATTAATGTTTTTCTTTTCGCCTGCTATTCATTTTTATTGTTACTATTATTATTGTTTCTAATAGGACTTGTAATGGGACATTATTTACATGTCAAAATTAATGACGATTTAATACAGATCTTTTCTTATACGATACAAAAAAGAATACGATGGATATGCCAAAAAAATTAGACATTCAAAAATTATAATACTTATGAGGTACTAATATCAATTTTTTAAAGTATACACCCTGAGCATGCACACACTTTTCGATGCGCTTAAACTACTTGAAAAATACTTTTGAGCACTCTTTTTCAGATGCCTCAGGATTTTTGAAATTATAGGCAGTCAATGCATCTTCCTTGCTCTCAAATCTCTTGCCTCTCAATTTTTCTTTGATTTTCGGAAACGAGTAAGAATCACATGGAGCTAAGTCAGGGGAATATGGTGGGTGGTGAATAGTACATATGAGATAGACAATTTTTTTGAATTAAAAATAAAATCAAGTGTTCTGAAGGACGTGTGTGGTGCGGCGTTGTCGCGGTGCCAAAGAAGGTGCCGGATGCCTGACTTCGGTAGTTCGTCATTTGTCACCAAGCTGATAATACTACTGGAGCACAAACTATCACATATCAATCAGAATTAACTGCTTTTTGATTCTCTAGCACCAAAGTAGTAATATGACCGATCTCACGTGGCAAGTTTTGATGATGTTAATTCATTTTCAAAGCACCATAGAGTTGATCGTCGCCCGCTTTCAGGTCTTAACAGCCATGTTTTACCGGTAAGTATACCGTCAAGCCGTTCTTGAACCATAAAAAGATATACAGACACACAAACTTAAATATGAAAAATGGTAGAATTGGGGTTAGTTAGTCATAAAACTAAAAGTCTAAAAACTAAGGTCAGAATGTCATATCCATTGCGAATTTTTCCAAATAAAAATGAATATATGTTATATATAGTATATATTACACAGGCAGACGCTACAGATTCATACAGTAATACAGATAACCAGTAATTATGATGGAGTATAACTTTCCTCAATCAAATTATTGAGTAAAAAGCATGTGATCAGTTTGGGCATATGCCGCGTAAGTAAAGATCGTCGATTTATTCAAATGTTGTAAGCTACCATGTACACATAAATACGTTTGTGAGAGTGCGTGTTCCTTTCGAGGTTAACGAACCATGCACTAAGATGGATAGATAGCAGGAGTCAAAGCAGATTTACGCACGTACGTCTATTATGACATTAAAAAAATGCACGATCGATATCAGAATGTATTATTATGTTTCCTTGATATAAAGATATTCCTTGCTTGTATTGGATCAAATTACGAGCGAATTGGAAAAGTCCTTCGGACGGTCCGAAAGAGAGCTCAGCATTGTCTTAGTTAGTTATCGTTGTATTCATGCGCGCAGTCATCAGGAAACGAGAACAGGATATAATAATAGGTCATTATTATCATTCCACAGTCGCTTCTTCATTTAATTTCAAAGGCGCGAATTGAGAAGGTGAGCGCGTAGATGATGAGTTTTTGTCTTTTCATATCGCAAACGTTCAATTTGTAATGAATTGATAAACGTAAGTTATATATTAAATATTCAGGAGATATATACATAACAATGCATTGAATACGTGTCTTTATAATTTGTACATTATTTTATAAACGATTATTTATAAATCAAGAGATTCGTATTCAATGTCAATTCAATTCAATTTAAAAATATATATTAGAATTCTTTGATTGTGGTATTTACATAATAGAAAAATAAATCAAAATTTCATTTAAGGAACTAAAACTTGCGTTTACATAAAAAAAAGTTGTGTAACTTTTCTTTGAATAGCTCTTAGAATATTCTCTATATTCAAAGCAAGAAGTTAATATAAGAATACTGAGAACATTCAAGTATGTATACATGACGTTCTATATTGTGCATTGTATGTACTAGAAAAAAACAACATAAAATGAAGAAACAAGAATTTTTATCGTAACAGCAAAATTATAGGATAACCTCGGAAAAATTGCTTCGATCTAAGATAACGATAATGTCGGCGGGTCCGAGTCCACGTGGAGTTTTAACAGTTAGTGACGTCATTCGCTGCGTCCATTAGCCCGAGAACGGGTGGCCCGAAAGCGGCCGAAACGGGCGACTCATCGGAACGGAAGCGAATCAAAGAAAGACCGATTTACATAAAGGCAATCGCGCCCGCCGACACTATTCAGCTTGCCTGTATTTTCTCTGTCGGAAACTTTGATCGTAACCGCACAGCGTTAATTTCAGAATTCTCGTGTTCTCTTTCGTCGTGAAATCTGCACTAAGTGTAATATTTCTAGCAACGAAATAGATTAATATCACAATTTGGTAGTTTTTACAAAATGTGTGTAACTGATATTTAATTTTAGCATCACATTCATGTACAAATATATTACGACTTCAAAAGAGATTTGTGAAATTCCTACAATTTTATTTACATCTACTGTAAAAATCGAAAACAAAATTTAAGTTCAAAAACTCGTAAGTCATCTTTTCTAAGAATTTGAATTGTCATTGATTGTGTAGGATTTCCTAATTCCCAGTAGTATAGTCACACTTCAATAGTACACGAAAAATTCGTAGTTTAGTACTGGTGTGAAGTAAAGTGGGCCGGAAAAGATAAGTATGTATTTATTATTATTGTTTTTGGTTTTAACCTTGGCATTGATCCGGTTTATTGATGTGACAATTTGTTGTGTGAATTGTGGGGATGTAATTGAGCGTTTTTTCGATTTGTAAAAAATGCCCCCCAAATTGTCATGTATTCGATATTACAATAAGAGTATAGATGTAGAGGTAGATAAATCAGCTATTGTAGTCTATAAGTTGTGGGTCTTCGGGACAGCGATATCTATTAAATATCCTGTTTGGGCTATCTTGACTATTAAAGTGATACCTGATCCATTACAATGTACTATATATTGTTCAGTTGACGGCAATTGTTCTGCCACAATATAATTTGGCAGTTTACTGAATATCTTGTTCGATGTTAGGATTGTGTTGTAATGTCGTTGGATTGACTCTATAAGATTGTATCGGTGCGATACACTGTGATGTATAACGACAGCTACTTGATTATATTGACACTTATAATCAGTCTGGGCTCTTTATTCACATGCATTTTGCATGCGTGTTGGATTCTCAGAAGAACTGTTGAATTTTTTGAAATGTCTTTGTTGTGTTGTATACAAAAAAGAACAATGATAAAATACGATTTCAAGGAAAAAATATGTCATTGTTTAAATAGCATTTATTTATTAATACGAGGTCAAAATCATTCAACAACTTCACCAAATTACGATGAAATTAAAAAACCATTCAACATTTCATAACTAAACGTAAGAGAATATTAAAAAAACCTGTTTTTATCAAATACAAAAATAAATGTATACAACCTTTTCTGTCCCCGATTCAATAAAACAGACACTAGTGATAAATAAGTCCTCGATCTTTTCTCTATCAATAGATACTTTCAACCAAATGGTGTCAATCATGCACCCATGTCACTGATTACGCTTTTACTGTTCACTGCGATCAGTAATCGTTGCCTGTTGCTCTTTTCAAGGTTGAGTTAAACACAGAAACCGACATAACACCTTCATGGATGAATTAGAAACTTAAACTGAATCAGACTTTCGTTAACGTTTCGTTTACGATGTTTATGGATCTAATGCAGTGTCGGCAAGAGCAGTATAAAACTCGTTCAAGCGTTTTCAGTCCGGTAATTTTGATATCAAAGATGAATCTCAGTCTGGTCGACCTGTTACGGATAAAGTCGATGCCATTTTGGAAGAAGTAGAGCAAGATTGGCGTATTAGTTCATACGACATAGCTGAAGACCTGGCGATTGACCACAAAACATTTTGACCCATTTGAAAAAGCTGGATATACAAAAAAGCTCGATACTTGGGTGCCACCCGGGCTGACTGAAAGAAATCGAATGAATCGTGTACTTATTTGCGATTCTAACAATAACCAAGTAAAACCATAAACAATGAAAGGAATTAGGTTCCTATCTTTTCGTTTAAGGGTAAATCAATTATTTTACTGACACTGTTGTCAGTTTTTACCTTATTAAAGCTTAGTTTCTGCTAATTATTAAATATTCACCCGTGATGAAGAAGTTTCCATGTAGTTTTTAAAAAAGTTTATGATTTGCTCTACATTATTTATATTACTTATGTATATAAAATAGCTTTAGGAGAATATGATTTTCGTAATTTAAGCGACAAACCTTCCATTTTCAGTTGATTGAACACGAAAAAGCAAATATCAAATAACATTTTTTTTACAACTCTTTTATCATATCAAAAATCCAATTTTACTAAATATCGGTGGAACAAATACATTACACCTTACACTATAAGACATATAATTCAAATAAATTGCGAATGTAAACAAAAGCTGCAATACCGAGACAGGAATACGTACAAAGTTAAATTTGATTTCTTGCACGTCCATTATTATGCTCTCATTCGCATTGTTTTCTAAAATCGTATTAAACGGATATAGGCGAGTTGTAGTAAGTGGATGAGAATGGGGCTTCGTGACGAAGCCGTATCAGCCTTGGCACTAATGTTACGCGTCGGTTTAAAGCCCGCAGTCTACAACTAGGTATACTTAAATTAAATCCTAAACCACTACGCACAATAACTTCATAATTACTGTTCAAATTGGTATTTGCATTAGAATAAGCGATAATTATACGCTTTAAACGCGCACCTCCAACATGAATGTACCGGAAACCGCCTCAAACTATACTACAATACCTAACTGAGACGTGTTTTTGATAAATAGCTTAAATACAATCAAACAGTCATTGCTGGAACTGTAGTGGATGGATAGTGAGCGTAATAGCAAAAAGGTGGCGGGTTCGAATTATGACTGTGGGATGATTGACCGATGAGTTTTTAACTTGAGTCAGACCTAGCCAGTCGCGCTGTGCATCGGACAGCACGTTAAGCCGTGGGTCTCGGCGCTATCGCGGCGGCGGCCGCTCACGGTTGAAGCTCTTCTATCTAGGAAACGAACACTACCTTGGAGGACTTGTTACTCCACTGCAGGTCTCGATTTATAGAGGTATATAGCGAAAACAACGTTTCGTAATAATAATTATACTAACAGTTAAATTGTTAATACACATTCGTTATTTTAAACTTGACATTTTTTTTCACGATGTTGTATCTCAGTGTTTCTAAATTAGTGAGTATTTAAAGATGATAATCTGTTAGATTTTTCATGCAACCCTACATTTGAGATAGACATATGACCAGACCTAGCTAAATGCAAATCTCAATAGAATTTTTATTTAAATGCAACTTTAAATAATAGTCACCTGAGTGTTTAAGTATTCAATGTAAGTTTCAATATAAATCCGAGACTCCAATGAGTCTCAAATTTACAAATAAAGATTTTTGCGGTTTATCATATATTACAATTTAGCTCGAAGCAGATGCCCGCAAGACATATTGAAAAATTTCATGTCTGATATCTATCACTAAAAATTATGAACACTAATTTAAATCACTACTTTAAAATGTAATACTTTATGAACGCAGCTCATGAACGTAGTTACACACTAAAGTTTGGCCCACAACATGTCAAACCTGCTTTAGAGGATCGTAATGAATAGTATAATTGCTAATCGTTACACAACCATTCGCTTATTTATTAAAGAGTTTTTTTGAAGGGACTTATTAACGTACTCCGTGACAATAACCGTGAACAGCATATCATTTGACAACGCGATAATGCTGCAGCTCAGCGATAGACAAACGACTTCTTGAATGTGAAAAACATACCCCTGACGGGATATGCGGCATAGAGACCCGACTTGGCAGCTTGAGGCGGACAATGTTCTCTTTCAAAGTATCGCTCGTATTCCAAAACTTATGTTTGGTTTCCTAATACACTGTTAAATAATTGATATATTTTTTTGTTTCCAACTGCAAAAGAACAAAAATAAAATATTGTTTTCTTTTGGTATTCTTCATGAAGCAAACGAACATATGGGTTACATTAGAAAAGTTTTGAATGCATTGCTTCTAAACGAATTTAAAATAAATGAACTCTTTACTTGAAATTTCAAATATTGTATTTAGTCGAAAACACTGCTACAAAAATTTCATTCTTACTGACATTATATATTTGTAATACTCGGTAACGGACAAGACATACGTTTGAATATAATCAAAGGACGAACACTTCGAATTGCCGATTTAAACGATAAGGCACTGCTTTAATTTGATAATTTCAAAAGAGAGTGTCGGCGGGCTAGAGATCGAGAGCTATGGATTCAAAACGGTAACTATTGTATTTCGAATCCTGACCACGACAGACAAATTGATCAACGGATTTTTAACACAAGTCGCCACCACCCCCTCATAGAAAAGGATGTCATCGGTACTAGACATTGCTACCGCGAAGTGACAACGGTCGTCGGCAGCATCCCACATCTACCGGACAATAAAATTGTAGGATAGTGTCACGGCGCACTTTAATAGTGTCGTGCATAAATAAGTGGAGAGTTTCGTTTTGCAAAAATATAAGTAGCGGCCAATTTTTGATGGCAGACAATTCACTTTTAGCCTTTCTAAATTTTTCTTTATAATTAGATATAATTAATTATCTATAATTACGTATAGCCTACTTTTATATTATTCCAGCATGTCCGGTAACAATGCGAATCGTTACAAATAGAAACATATAGTAATATCGGAGAGCCATAAAGAAAAGGGTAGTGTAGCTGTTACATAACACGTAACTGTTACATAAAGCGCTACGGCCTGCGGCGCGCGGCGTCGGCAGTTATTACCGCCACTCGGAACGAATGTGCATCGAACACGAAACAGAAAATAACATGGTATTAAAAAGCAAACAAATTCATGCGAAACTGCATAATTTCAAATTTGAAACATTACTAAACGAACACTCGACACGACGGTCCCGAATACAAAAGTAAAGCGTGGACTCTGTGGAATAATTCATGTGATTGTATTGAAAATTTCGGGGGTAACAAAGCAGCTTGAATCGTTTTGCCGGAAGAACCGCATCGCAACGAAACTGTACGGAGAATCATTAAGGTTTCACAAAATTTATGAATACAGCAGACATATAAAATTATTATTGGTCGTAAAGGACGTCACTTTATTGCATGTACATGTTCATACAAATTTATGTAGGTAGTTTACGTTTCGTATGAACTGATTAACATAAATTGAACTATCAGTTTGGCGAATCAACAATAATAATTTGTTTATGAGTTTGCAAGAACCTTATTCTAATTTATATTTATCAATACAACATTAAAATAAAAGATTACAAATACCGCAGACAATATTAAAAACCGTTCAAAGGTTGTTCTTGTTCAAAGACAGAAAAAAGAAAATCTTTTAAAAAAGACATCAAACTTTAGTGTTTCATGACGGTAATAAGTAAAACAAAAAAACTGGAATTTCCAATAACAAGAAAACGATGATATATATTTTACATTTGTATTAAATTGCCGTGTACATAAAACTAACAAAAAGGCACTGAATATGTCTTATTATATTGTAGTGTTTCAAATAACCCTAATTAAGTTGTATTATATTTATTGTAAGATGCTTCATTCATATACTATGCCTAAAGTTATAGATTTATAAGAATTACTTATGCAGAGGATATCACACATATCGTATTACAACACACGTAATTAATGTAAATGCCTTTATGCATGACTTACTACATAAGATTGCGGATTCAAATTGGAGTCGAAATCAAATATCGTAATATCAATACAATTTTAATAATTCATAGCGATTCCCATTTGAATTATTTTCTTTGTAAAATTATTGAATAAGCGTAATCGTGTCTAAGCTTTATTTCAAGTCTTATTAGAATGTTCAATCAAAAGATGTACTTGGATGGTAGATGTAAGACGGACAAGCGCACAATATCAAATGAACTTACAAGTCCTCAGTAATTAAAATTTTGATGCAGAGAATTGCGAACGAAATATTCAAGGCTAAAATTTTCATATTCTTACAGCGTCGCAGTAAAATTTGCGGCACGTGTTCAAAATAAGTTCTCGAAGCTTTAAATCATAAAACAACGACTGCGCAACAAAAACGTGAAAATATTGTACGATGAAGGAGCTGAGCGCAACCAAACATCAAAGAAGAAATTGAAACTTTAATATTCGTATCAAGTTAATACAAAGTTTGGTAACACGCCTCGCCAACGGCGCGGTGCGGCGTGAAGTCGAACTTGTTCTAATCAGATATGTAAGAGCCCTTAGACTTTTGTTTGAACTGCATGGATACGGTTACTCAAAGTTCGTGAGCCTGGATCGCGAAATCCGAGACGCGACAAATCGTGCGTGAAAATATGTGACTGAGCAACGTAACCATTTGATTCTGTCATTATAACAGTGACGGTGTAAATATAGACGTTGAAGGTTTGATAATAACACAGTCAACATCTGTTATAACGACATTGAAGGGACCACTCGTATTTAGTCCTTAAAACCGAGTTGTAACAACCGGTGATGTTTTCCCCATTCATTATCCCGCCAACAACACCGTGCCGAGCCCGGAAACGTTGAATACAACTAGACGAACAAACTAAATCTTCACAAAAACGTTGAGCAAAATCGTTTGCTTATTATTTGTCCTTTGATATTTAAATCACTTTAACAAAGCTTCCTCAATCTTCGATGCTTCGTTGTTCTGGCTCGTTTCATTATCAAAAAAATTTTGTCATAGAGGGTTTGAATTTTCTTCCTCTGTTTCCAAATGGTTGACATTGTCGAGTGTTATACATAGCGGAAATAATACGCGATTTTCCTTTGATATTAACTTGTTTTCTTTCTGTTTGTGCCATGTTAAAAGTTTCACAATTAATCCAACAATTTGTTTTGGTGCGTCTTGCGTACAGATAAGGAACAAACTGACTGAAGAGAATGAAGAAGCAGGCCTCGACTCTACGGCGTGCACATGTTTTGTTTCTAAGAATTACAAAAGACCCTAAACTCGACAAGTTATTTGTTTATTTTTACAATAATAGCCAATCATCATTATACTGTGCCTATTCAAATTGTTTACAATACAGCTGAACTGGTCGTTCTACAGATAGATGTAATTCTTCGAAAAAATTAATGAAATGCGGTCGCTTAATACAACATTTCCTTACTACAACATGCAACAAGTATGTTGTAGTAAGCAATATCGTAAAAAACAATGTTTTTGATAAGGCGGTCATATAGCATTCAACTGGGCCTTTGATTCTGGTAAATATAACCGGTATGTTGTTTCGTTGTGTTGTGTTTCTGTTATGTTGTTAATCATTTTGGCAGATTAATGTTTTGCAAATCGTATTTTTTTGGTGTCGTAAGTGTGTTGTCAAGTGAAAGAAGATAAATCAATTAAACCTTAGTAGTTTTATTTGTTGAGTATTTATATTAGTACCACTTTCTGAAAATAGTTAATTAAAGTTATACTTCTTTAGGCGCGTTATGAAAAAATGATGAGAATGAAACTTTAAGATGCGCGCGCATAAGTGTAACACAAAATTAACAGGTTGAAGTTGGCCGCTAAACCGCTCATTAAGTGCTACCAACAAAACAGAAATGAGTCTATTAGTTGCGCATGTTGGCACGCTCGTCGCCTTTGACCACGGTTTTCATATTTATAATATTTATCCACATGTTTCTAGTTTCTACATTCACAACACGTGTTTTAATTTCCCACAAGTGCGAATTATATATGTACTAATAAATTATAATCAGTAGTGATTTAAATTGAATATTTTGATTAATATTAATTACCATTCGTAAATATTAGTGAAAAAAATTGTGCTTATATACTTTTTTTAAGTGCTCCAATATAATTGAGGTTATTTGTATAATTGAGGTTCTAATTGATAGGTTGACTATCCTTTTCCAGTCCTTTTATTATTTCATTGTAATTAATTATTTGCATGCAATTAAAAACTATTTTTTCAATGATGCCAAAGAAGTATAACTTCTCACGCGCGTTCATAAAGTACACGCACCCAATTTTATTTTCAATAGCAGCAAGGGTATTTAATATAATAATAATATAAACTCACTCCTATTTCCAAGAGGTACTATAATGAATATTAAAAAAAAATACTTTTTGTGATGCCCACTACCTATTTACTAACATTCAATACTATGTTTCGTAATTTTACATACGTAGTCGTACCGAAATGCTTAATACCATGCTTTATATTTCCTGTAAGTAATTATTTTATTAAATCTTATGTTTTGTCTTTGTGCAGTGTTTTTAATAATACTCATTAAATTTTTAAATATTTACCTAGTTTAATGGTTTGTTTTTGTTATTAATTTTTATTTACAGTTGTATCAAATATTACAATAAATCCATTTTCTTACAGTTCCCATTTATAACATAGCTTTTATTAGTAATGTTTACTTAACATTAAATAATACCTTTGGTGTCAAATAATACAATTATATATGAAAAATTGAAAAACGTAATTATGAATACTAGTAATTAAGTAGTTGGCATTACAAAATGTAATATGTATTTAATATTAATAACGCCACAGCAGAAATTATATTAGTTGTTACAAATGCATACTAGAAATTAATAAAACACAGTATTCAATCGTAGTAACTACACATGTTTGGAGAAACTATGTAAAATTTTAGATTTGAGATACGTAAAGTCATTGGCATCATGTGATCGAAATGTACCTTAGTACAAAGTTTAACGGATTTCGAGATAATTAAATTTTTGGTTTTCGCCAAAATTTTATCATTAAACACAAATAACTTTCTTTAATATTGTGTTATCACTCTACAAATTACGTTTTATGAAAGTTTAATGCATATTCATTTAAAAACAGACAATAAATTAAACTCATAAGTTATTTAAAAAAAATACGGGTCTACTTATCTCACTTAATAATATTTAAAAATTATAATTCTGAAGTTAACGACAATTTTTTTATTTTTAGTTCATACAATTTCATTCTTCAAATGATTTTAATAACTTGTTTAAGTAATGTCCTTTCGAACGATATCTTGCATTAAACTAGAATTTCTAACTACGCTTAAAAAAACCAACTTAAACCACGACGATACCCCAACTAGCATTGATAAAAAAATGGAAACTACTACCTGTGCTGCTCTACCGCTACCGGCCTTTGTCAGAGAAACTTTTTTTCTCGGTCACTTTCATAGCATATCTTCTTTATTACAGCCATTCAATCGTGACGTTTAACATATCGAGACTAGTCCACTAGTCGAGTTTTGTCTGTCTCTATTTGATGTGTTCGCGGCGCTTGAATTATATTTAATTTTAGTTACTGTCATTTTGTTGTTTCTTTGTTATTATTCTTGTTTTAAGAACGTATTGTTGTTATTGTTTCCGTTATTTTTGTTATTTGTTATGGCTACGTATAGCAACGAAGAATACGCGGACATTCTCGTAACGTGTGGTCGTGTGGATTGCGTAGCAGGTGTAGCGCTGCGGCTGTATGGACAACTATATCCGAGAAGAAGATTACCCAATAACCATATTTTTATCAACACATGTCGTTTGTCTGAAACTGGAAGCGTTCATCACCGCAAATTCCGAATTGGCGGTCAGAGACATAATATGGAAATCGATGAACGAATTTTAGCTGCATTAGAAGAGGACAATCAGCATTAGACGTGTAGCGGCTGACCTTCACATGTCAGTATGGAAAGTCTGGTCTGTATTACGTACGGAAAAGAAGCATCCTTTTTACCAAAGGCTTGTACATGGCTCAGAAGAAAGAGACTCACCACGACGGATTCAATTTTCGCGATTTATGTTACGTGAAGACATTGACAACACACGGATTTTACGCAGTATCTTATAGACTGATGAAAGCAGATTTGCCGGAGAAGGATCAATTAATTTACACAATTTACACTACTAGGCGAACAACGGAGAGAATCCCCAAGTCAAACGCCAGTCTTTATTTCAATATAAATTTAGTGTAAAGGTGCGGGCTGGCGTAATAGATCGTTATCTTGTCGGTCCACATTATTTATCCGACAACCATAATGGAGAGAATTACCTACAATTTTTTGCAAAATGATCTGCCAGAGTCGGTACGGAACTTGCCACCATTTTTTAGATAAAAGAAGCACAATAATGTTTAAAAATGATGGTTGACCTGTTCACTATCGTTTAATAATAAAAGAATATTTGAATTCTATTTTTCCTAATACATGGATTGGAAGAGGTGATCCTTTTACGTAGCTAGCACGCTCACCGGATTCGACACCGATGGATTTTTACGTTTGGAGACGAGCTAAGAGCCTTGTTTACGACGAGGAAATTCAAAGTCGGGAATACATAATCCGAAAAATTCATATGTCGTTCCAAAAAATTAAGGAAGAAATAAAGCTAAAAACTACGACAGTAGAAATAAGGAAAAAAATTAAGATATTGTATTAAACATCGAGGACACATATTTAAGTAAATAAAGTTATATTTATTGTTTATTATTACTCTTATTGATTGTATTGCATACACGCATCAAAATTTTTAACTTGTTTATCATGCAAGAATTCCAATATACTTCTTTTTCTCTATTTATGTTGGTTGTTTTTAGGTGTAGTTCAAAGTTTTATTTTCATCCAAGATACCGTTCGAATAACTTCGGAATTATAATTTTGAAATTTTCTTAAGTGATATCTGACCCACATTTTTTTTAAATAACTTACCGAGAGTAATTAATTGCCTGTTTTTAAATGAATATGCATAAAATTTTCATAAAACGTAATTTATAGAGTGAAAACACAATATTAAAGAAAATTATTTATGTTTAATGATCAAATTTTGGTGAAAATATAAAATTTTAGTTTGTACTCGAAATCCGTTAAAATTTGTACTACGGTAAAAGTGGTTCAGATAATGCCAAATGGCCTTACCTATTTCAAATTTAAAACTTCACATCGTTACTCCAAACATGGAATTACAAAACATCTTATTAAGTATTATAACTGCATACTAGAAATTACAAAATTTAATACGAATCTTAACAACTATATACTTGGAATTACAAAAGGTTTTGTAATAACAAAAAAGAATCGTGACGTCATCGTTTTGGCGATTATGAAACTCACTAATAAGAATTAGTAAAAGGAATCACTAAGCTGGACTTGTAATTTTTACAAAACTTTTGTTGTCGTGAGAATTGCTTGTATTTTAGTAGTTATTAATGTATTTCACTATTTTCTCTCAGTGAAGTTATAGTAAGAAATTCTTCAGGATATTTTCCAAAATCGTCAATACAATATGGTCTTAGTCCCATAATATTTAGGAAAGGATTTCCTCGTCTTACTGCGCCAATCTTCCCTACTATTTATTACAGCAATAGACGTAAACTTTGACATAGCATTTGCCATATTAGAGCTCATGCCCATTGTCTTATGGAGGGAACGACGCTGGTTATGTGTTCAGTAAAACTCCTAGTAACTGAATAGAAGTGCGAGTGTTGATGATCGATCGTATGGCGTGGGAACTGCATAGTCTTTTCGGAGCTATTCTTAGTTTCGAACGGTAGAGCGATATTTCTTTTCAGAACTGCTTTTTGTAGTTTCGCAGATATGTCTTAAACAAGTCACAGTTTCAACGTCTTTATTTGCCCAATTGCGCTACAACAAAGACGGGGTTATTGACATTTTTTTTTCCTTTTTATATCCTCACGCCTTTATTGGTCAAAGTCATAAGAAGGCGCTCTATGCTTCTTTTTCCTAGAGCGATATTCAAAACGATTTTATATAGTCATACTATCATTATTTCTGTCACATTACCTGACCAAACCATCACAACACTCGGCTCTAACATGTATCGTTGTAAATAAGTGCCATTATGAACGTTCCCAGGACGGATTCATTCCTGAACAATCGTAGTATGGGTCCATATGCGCACCATACAGAAGCACAGGTCGGACCGCCCGTTTGTAAATATTTTCTTTGATTCTAACCGACATTCTTGGGTCATACAACACCCCTATCAATGCCTCCCATTTTTGCCAGCATACTTGGATTCTACTTTCAGTATCTCCCTTCTTGCTCGTTTCGCTTGTTAGCACTGTTCCGAGGTATATGAATTTATTTACTTAATTGACACACATTATCTATTAATAGTGGATGATTGTTTAAATTTGTTACAGAAAAGTATAAGAATATATACTTACTTTATTTTCTTCCTGTTCATTTGAAATATTTCACTTTCCAATCTATTGCACCCCAAGAATAATTCTTACAACTCTTCTAAATGCTTCGATAGGAGGACCTATTATATCATCCTTATACGAACTTATCCATGGAGCCGGTTGTTGTAGATAATAAATAACCGAAATTCATTATATTTAAATTTAGGCGTATTTTTTCACATATTTAACAATATTCTAGTAAATATAAAAAATCAAGACTTTTTTAAATTTGTTAGAGGGAAATCTTGCTTATGTTGATGAGGTCAACTCATTAGAAAGTGGTAATATTCATTATTGTAAGATATTACTGAAATAAAATATTCCACGAAATATTATCTTGTTGAAAATAATGCTGTTTGGAGTTTTTAAAAAATCGTGATAGACACACTGTATCAAGAGTGGAACTCATACAGTGTTGTGAGTGAACAGAGTGGATCTCATACTGTAGTTACTACCGTCAAACTATTAGGTTATCTAGACAAAATCTATGCCTTTGACTAAGAAAAAATATAATGAAGTTTCGAAAAAATATCACACCACAATTTTTTTTATGACGCGTTTATAGAACGTGGAAAAACAAAAGATTTTACGTTTTAACCTAAGACAGACTTATCCGAATTCCGTAAATTATCAACCGGAAAAAAACATGGATCGCTGACCAAGTTCAGAAGTAGGCAATTCGTCGTAACGTTTTCGTACCGTAATTATTCGCCGATAATAATCTTTAATTTATGTACGGGCAATCCGACCGTCGCCCGGTGCGGTCCTTAATATCGTCTGTCTGAATAATTTGCCCGGATAGCTTTTGCACGATTCAAAATTAATTGAATAATACCTCATCCGAAATTAATTGGATCCGTCGAGTTGTACAGCCCCAAAGTTCAATTTGTATGCGAGAATTACCGTACAGCCGGCGAAAGTTTCGACTGTACCTTGCTGTATTGCGAACTTCGTACTGCACAAACACATTAACAACACGGCTGCGATTAAAAACGAAGTAAGCGCTGATTCGACGATTTATGAAATAGAATCGATACAGAAAGGATTAGAATCAAAACATGATATCAAAACATGATTAACGTACATCTGTATTATTTACATCTCTTTTAGCCCTAAGATGAAAAACAACCAATCCATTTCGATGTGAGATTTAAATAATTTGACAAGAAGTAAATTTCAAAAGCTGAAGGCGGTCCGACGACGCTCCATGCGATACTATCAGTAACAACTTGAATAAAGACTGGTATATACACAATAACAACAGCATGTCAAAAAAAACTTGCATAAACAATAGTAGGTACAACGAACGCAACCGTCTATTTAAACGGCAATCTCTTGAGCTTGGGTTTTAGATGAATATATGAGTAATTCAGATTTATTCCGTGGCTGACGATTTTCTACCCTCAACTGCACATCCAGGTTTCAAAGTTAGTCGAAATCAACATAACAGATAGCACGCCCACAACTACAGGGTTCTACTACAGTTCTGTATTTATTAATATACTAGTCATAACATAAAATCGATGGGTGTAAATAAAACTTTGATTATTGTTTATCTTTGATTTAAACTTACAGGCTGTGTCGCTCGCGTCGACAAAAATGGAGTCATGTATTTCTTTTATATCGATAAATCTCGTTTTCGTTCCCAAAATCGCGATCGGAATTGAAAAATTCCGATGCCGGTCCTGATGACAACCTTAATTTCTTTAACTATATTGAAAATTACCAAAAGAAGAAAGTGGAATTTCTATTTAAATATACCTATTAAATAAAGGTCTGTTAAGATACATCAATTTTTTAGGTCCTCACCACAGTCCAGAAAAAGAAGATACACTTTATATATCACGTTGTACGATAGTCTTCGAACAAGCGAATAGAATACAAAACAATATGAGCTTTGTACATTGTAAGTGAAGTATTACAATAATATAATAGGTTCGATGGTCACAATATATCTACGAAATATGGGATTAATCATACACTGATAAATACTACATAGTTACTTTATGCTACATAGTCCAATGATCTGTACAATTTTAAAGTATCTGTATGTTCATAATATTAGAAATAAAACCTAGACATGATTCCAATAATAGGTGAATGACAGAAAAAAGACAATAAAGATATCATTAATCGAGACTTGCATACAACAAAATGTAATAAAAAATAAATGTTTAAGATCACCAACATCGATGACCTGTTACATAGGTATACCAGAAACATGAAGCAGAATTTTCTAGCGCTTTTACGATAGTCTTAAATTCTTTACGACTAAAATATGACCTTAGAATATTATTTAATGCGGTTAACAAACTAAGAAAATTTTTCTAATATTTTCCATCTGATATCTATATCATAAATAATTCCCTTTTAAATCACCCAAACTCAAATTCAACACTTTAGAATTGATGGGTAAAGATTTGATTTTTGTAACTCTCAGCGAATTTGAAATCTACCGTCAACAACTGTCAAAATACCATAAATTACCATTTATGGCATTGTGAAGTGTGACGACAGAAAGCAGCAGGCCGAGACAAGCGGCAAGTCGTTTCTATTTCTACAAACGGTAACGCAATGAGGTGTCGCATACTTGACCACTAAAATTGAATTTCATTACTCTAGATCTAAGAATGACATATGTATGCGTTTGATATTAGCTTACGAAATGTCACGTGAGCTAGAAAAGCGAAAGTTAAAATCCTTTTAGGCAAATATCAGACACGCTGCAGCGTTAGCATTCGCAGAAATAAAAACTGTTCGCCGCCCGTCTCGGCCTGCCGGTCGTTATAAATAACAGCTGGATATTCTTCGAAGCGATAAAAGGATCTATTTTCACGTCGTACGCCGCCTAAATGTCACCCCGCAGTCTCATAGTGTACGCCCGTAGTATCCGTTATAGTGCGTTTATAGAACGTTAAACAGTGTCGTTTTAAATAAGCCCCGCATGTAAATATAGCCCACGTGGCGGGCGCGGCGGAGACGTCGCCGCCGGCGCGGGGGCGCCTTTGATGTCGCCCGCTCGCTCGGAAGCCGCGCTCTCTGCCCGGCTCCATTCTGACGCGAAAACGTCAAGCCCGCACCGCCCGCCGGCCTTACGTGTTGTCAAATCGAATATTGATATTTTATATTATAATCCGTTCCGAATAGCGTCGTTGCTACCGTGACCGACGGCGAAGGCTCTTGTCGTAACTGTGTGTTAGGACATATAATAACGTACTTACGCGTGAGACTGTGTGCGCTCACGTGTCCGAGTATATTGTTACATATCTAGGACGTATGTGCCTGAGAAATTACAAAAGCAAGTAACTGCAGTACACGTTGTGCTTTGTAAGACTACAGCAATCTTTAGATTGAAAGTTGAATTGAAAATATGTCAGCCTATCGTTATTTTATATTACAATTATCTTTAACAGATTTTTATTAAAATAAAAATAAAATTAATTAATTAATAAACACCCACTTACGAGTAGCGCAGTAAAATGAAATATACGAATATGATATTGTTCAACAAATTTGTAAGCTATTAATAACTTAGTCACTAAATGTTATTACGTAATACAATAACCAACAAAATTATTGTTTGAATTTTATTTCTGGCAAATATCAATATTTTAATTTCGTAACTGAAGCTGATAAGGAACGTCCACAATGAAAATCATTTATTCTGTGCAATGTCGATCTTTCATTTAATTTATTCTATAACAATTTATTAACTTAATTGTATATACTAATTTTTTTTTTTATATATCCTTATAAATTTATGGAGTGAAACAACGATTAAACAAAAAGCTGTTTTATTATTAAGATTCCAAAATAGTATAGTATTTACTCTGAAACTATGAATTCACCTGTATAAATTACATAACTATATAATTATAGTAGCTAGAAGTTTTTCTACTAGTCGATGAATAATACGTTCGGTTTTCAGATCACAGATTGTGTCAAATCAAAACTAAATGCAAAATTATTCTTAATATTTATATAAAAAAAAGTATATCAATGATATTTCACAGTTACATCTATCTCAAGACGAAAATGGGACATTATTCCATTATTTATACGATTCATACCTCGCTCGTGTAATGCAATATTTGCCTCGAATTTCATCGCATACCTGAAACTCCCTAGAGGGTCGAACAAATATTGAGAGAGAAGTATGATTTCCCTTTGAAGGCGATTTTATGAATGAAACTTCTATATTAATTTTCTGTTTGAGCGCGTCTGAAAGATGAAATATATATTTCTAATCTCCGTATTTTTCAGTATTACTCCGGCGTATTATTTACATTTCGTTGACGTCTTGTCTAAATATTTCAAAATTATTCGGAACCTTTAATCTCTTATTCGGCCCATTTTCAATTATAGCATCTCTCATTACGACCACCAATTCACGATTAACGGTAGACACGAAATTATCATTCGAAAAAATATGAATTTGAATCAGTCACGGTTGCCTATACATTTTCATGGACAAATCGAAAAAAAAAAAAATTTGTATATAAACTTTTTGCTACATTACCGCCGACCTTGTTGTGTACAAACATTTTAACAGAAGGTAGCAGGAAACCGGAAATTACCGAACAAACCCATCGGCAAACGTGGTTCACGCCCCATGACATCAGCTTCGGGTACTTTCGTGCGCAGCGAAAGCGGCCACACGCGCTTTATTATTTAACATAATTAATTAATAAATCACTGTACGAGCATGGAGGCATAAATATGGTTGTGTACGCGTACAAGCAGAATCCAATAGCGATTGTTTGCGTTTGACGAGTTGAGTTATATATCTTTGAATAAATTATGAGAATATTAACGTGAATTACGAGTTTTGTGTTAACATCTCAATTTTAAATTGTATCTTTGGTCTAATCTTGTGCGAGATCTCGTTGGAATTTGTTCTTTTTAAATATGTATGTATAAAAATATGATATTGAAAGGGAAATTTTAGTATAGGGGTCATTGCATCAAAAAAAAAAAGAAAAACAGAAGGATTTTCGGAAGAATACACAAAATTTTGATCTACGTTGTAACAGGATAAACGGAAAAATAATTAACAAAATTTCACAATTTGAAAAGATATCTTGGTGGAATATATGGTCACCTGACAAATATCAATTATGATACATGGTAAAGCTCCTTTATCTATCTGTCCACCTACAGTTTTTTTCAATATTTAATACTTTGGATGCTGGTCGTTTTATTCACCCTAAATGATATCAGAGTATTGCAATTGTTGAGCTCAAAATAAATATTGTACAACTATAAACGATACCAGATTGTAGTAATTGTAATAGAACTTGTTGATTTTCATTAGTTTATGTTTTTGATGTACATGACCTAAGCCCAGGGCAACCATACTCTGTGATTCGTCTTCTTTATTGATTTGAATAAAAACAAAAGTTTGAACTGTGAGCCGTAGGTGGTGTTAATTTGTGAAGCGCCAGACTTTTATTTAGGTTTATTTTTCATTAATTCATATTCAAAACTGAAAACTACCTACGACTTCACAGTTCAGTAATCATTATAGCTCAATGAAATACCTAGCTTATGTACACTTTTTTTTAGTCGTTTATTCCGAGGTTGGTATTTAAGTTTTTAACACACTTATTGACTTTTTGGAGATCTACGATATACAAATAAAGACAATCCGGATTCATGGATTAAATTGACAAATTCTATTCATTTGATCATATTGTATGTTATTATTGGATCCCGTATATATTTAAAGAAATTGTGTTTAAAAAAGACCGATTTTAATGAAATTTTCAGAAAATCTTCACATCAGTCCAGCGGGGTGATCCTGTGGAGTTTGGTAGCAATTGGATTAACGGATTTTTTTACGTTTTTTCTTTAACATTATCGAGAGGTAAACGAGGATGCGAGTCACCAGAGTATAAATGGTTACCGCTAACCATGGACGCTCGCGACTTTGGAGGAGTCGCCAGTAGATTGCTGACGTTTTGGGTAAGAATATAGGTTCATAATAAGGCATCTGATAAAGGAAGGAGTGGGAAGTTGGAGAGGGGAGGGGCTGATGGTGGACGAGTGGGCTACCAGAACTCTCACTCACTCACTGAACGTAATGCAACAAGAAAGCTGTTGTTATGGCTCTATCACAACAAATGACAATTTTATGTCATTTGTTGATTTTGTACGCACCGCCGAAACGGTTTTTAAAAAAAAAACCTAGCATTTGGCCCCAATTTCATGGGGATATTTGTTAAATTAAATCGAAGTAATGAATCGATTATAAAAATTCTTTTCGTAATACATATTTTCTCTATTCTTGAGTAAGCTAGGGTGTTAACATTTACTACTGATTTCATTCATGAATTTATAATCTTAAGACGGTTTTAATAATCGTTAACTCTTAGAAAGATACTGTATCACCAAGTAATACAGTTTATATTTTATTTTGATATTAGCATTTGAGGAGCTGAATAGGAAAAGGGTATCTTTGGATAAATTAAAAAAAAAATTTTTTTTTAGAATATGGTAGAAAATTTTAAACTCTATTGATATTTTTCATCAAACTTTATGAATTAAATTTTTTTTCAGTACAAAAAAATAATTAAATTTACGCTTGGGATCAAAAGGAGATCTTTTTGTAAAATTAAAGAAATAATTCAGTATTTATCATAATTATTAAATTATATAAATATTATTAATACATTTTTTATTATTATAATGCTATTTATGTCTTGATATTAATTTAAAATTAAAATTTATTATTAAAATGAATATTAATCTTTTTATCGTTAATATTAATTTTCTAAAATAAAAATTCAAAATTTGAACTTCTACTTTCGCGCGCTTCACAAGCGCCACTTACGACTTTCTTCAATACTATAAGATTTCATTCAGTCTCGGCTTTCCTGTCTACAAACTGTATAACCTATTTTCAACCACTTCAATTTGAATTTATAATCTTGATGTTTACTTTTTGGAACATTCTGGTTTTATGAATATGACTTAATTTATTTATATTTTGATAATATCATTGAATCTGAGAAAAGTTGACTTGAAACAAAAAATGTATAAGGTAAATATTGTCGTCAATTAATAATGGTGTAAGAAAAAAAAAACCACAGGTTAGATCGCAATCAACGTCGACTAAGTATACTAAGTATTTATCTTTATTAAATGTTATTTTTTAATATAATTTATTTTCACGAACATCGATAATTAATTTTTGTTTTAATACTAGTAGATACACTGACAAGAACCCGATAGAACATGATTTTGAATCGCCATGTTATCGTCCTACGAAAAGTAAATTTAAATGCTCCAGTTTGACAATTGATGAAATTCTACATAATCGAACACTTTTGTATAATCAGAAAACTAAAGTTGCGTCAATGCGTCAGTAAGTCAATGTTCTGTAATACATAATATGTCAATCTCATCATTATTTAAGAATAACTCAATTTGCAGTTCTTTACTTAATATTCCCTGTATATTTTGATACACCAGATTTATTACACATTTTTTATTATTAGATTTTTTATCTCAATCATTATGGGTTGACTCTCAGATACTAATATTATTGGTCTTACTTGTTTCAGAAAATTAGTACTATGCTATTAGACTGGAAATTTGTATTAACAAAATTTTCTAGTATATTGGTAATGAATATAAGCACCCGTAGCAGGAACTTATTTATCTACGGCAAACTTGAAAGACGCCGATCAAAGCTCGGTTACCCAAATACTGTACATGATACAATATTTCAATACATTCTTTCCGTAAACATTTTCATAGGCACAACATGTGACAAGAACTGTCATAGAATACATATATCTGTTAATAGAATGACTTATAGCGAAAATTTTTAATTAAAAAACTTATAAAGGAAGACTTCCGAATCACAAGTAAGACACGATTGAATCATTCTGTTCTCCAGCGACAAAAACCTTTCCCCTTTTCAATCTCAACAAGGCTTCAATGTGTTAAACCACTCACATTAAGGACGAGTGGAACCCATCCTGGCCAATCAATGTAATGGATGAGTAACAATGGCCAAGTTTTGCTTCGAAGCGACGTACGTCTCACCGGGCGAATGTCGTTCGAGAACATTCTTCGTTCAATCGTTCCAAAACAGAGAAATGACCTTTTCGCTTTTCCTTCCACTAGCTCATTCGATGTAATTTGTAAAGAAAAACATCTGTCCTTATATTTTCGCTTGAACTTTCGAGGTTTTCTAAGTTTCTCGCTATTCTCTTCCATATTATTTTTATCAGCACTTAAGTATGAAGTTCTTTCTTATAAGAGGTGGGCCCACTTCCTCTCCATGACCTCACTCCCTTGCCATCAATATCCTTCCATCAGATATCCTATTACTATCCGAGAGGCCGGCAATGCACTGGTGACTGCTCAGGGGTTGCAAGTGTCCATGGGCGGCGATGACTGTCACTCTCTGACGGCTCGCCTGCTCGTTTGTCCCTTGATTATTCTATGACAAAAAAACTTTAGTTTTCCTTTTGAAACTTTCAAAGCAAGTTTTTTTAATTGATAAATTGAATAATTTAACCATAACTTGAAAAAACAACAGTATATAGCAGTTTCAATTCATGTAATCACTTATAATTAATTTGGATTAAAAAAAAAATGAACCCGCCTATCAGTTTTCGAATATTTCGTAAGAGACGGGTTACGTACTATCAGAAAATCTTCTGGCCACCAATCGAGGGCGTAATAACAATGCTGATCTAAACTTTTAAAATATCTAACCAGTCATGGCCAGCAAGGTCACGAGCGCGAGAAAGGTAGCGCGATTGCTTGGAGAATTAATTAAAACCCTTCTACGAGAGATTCATTTCCGGCAATAGACGATTTCTGTAGACGCTGATGTTGACAATAATGAACAAATTACGATCTTACTTCGATATCAGTCCTCGATACATATTAAAGCGTTTATGTAATAAAATCATTTTGAATCAAATATTACATGTTAGCGGACGTCCACGGCTTGCACTGAATGCTATATGATAATAAATAAGTAAGTGTGCCTATTTATAACTAAGACAAAATGATGTTTTATTATACAAAAAGCAAGATGTGATTGTTTTGTTGAATAAATGAAGGAGCTAAACATATATTTTGTATATGTCAAATTTTATGGTCATCTGTTGTTTGGGCTATTACTTAAGTATGAAAATAAATATATTCTAATAACAAATTTGGTATTTTATAATCTTATATGCAAATAATTTATTTTAAGTAAATGATGAAGTAATTACGAGACGCTTAGAATAAAAACAAATTTAATAAGAGAATTTTTTCGAAAAAATTATACACATTTCATACTTTTTATTACATAAAACAAAAAAAATTATTAATTAAAGCTTTTGCAATTGTCAGTTTAAATAATTTTAAAGTAGGACACGTTCGTTTACACTTTTTTCATGTAAGCAGCATGAGTCTGAAATACAACTAAAAATTTCAACGAAATTGGAATAATAATATTATTTATAATATTTTCTATAATATTTTTGTTTTCGAATATTATTGTACACGATTCAATTTGACAAGAACTACCCTCAAATTTCTTATTCTTTTTTCTTGAGAGAAAACTTTCTTCCGAACGAGTGGTAAATTCATATTATAATGGTAAATTAATATTTTAATGGCGCCTTTCAAGAGTTACGTATAACCTATAAAATAAACAGATTTTCGAATTTGAATTGAAGACACGAAATCGTCAGAAAATGCACTATAAATTTAAAATGTATAATTGCTAATATCGATATTTTAAAATCAAACATCATAATTCATATTTTATTTTACAAACTCTAGTGTTAATAACACAGTTACGAACATCTTCAAACAAATTAGCCAATTTCTGGCCATGTACTTCACTAATAATCGGGTTAGACAGCGGTTAACGAGCATAGTCGCTACATGTGATGACGTGCGGGAGCGACGGCCTAGTGTGCTCTTGAAGGTCACAGCACAAGTGATTTCATTTGACTAAGTTAAGAACATATCGGTCAAGCCGCCACTAGTCGAAGATCGAACGAGATACTTTCTTATTCGGAACACGCTGACCATTCGATCGCCACGTCTGGGACTATCGTTACATTTGCTGATTTGATTACACTCGTTTTCATACATCTTTTATTCATTGATAAATCAATTTTGGGCTCCTTCGATACCGAGGGTTAAAGATCACCAGGTCGTTGACGTATGACGTAAGGCTTTCCTTAACCCAGGTTCATACTTGTAACACATTATTCGGCCAATCGTCTACGGATATGTTTAACGGGCGCGTTAACGCTACACACGTATCCCCGTCTGACATGTCTACAGATGTCGAACAGTCATTCTATGCCGCATTCACTAAATCCCCTTTACAGAAACTGCAATCTGGTAGCCAACTACGCCATAACTTGACATTGAACTGTGTAAATTATTTGGAAAATGTCTTTTTTTAATGTAATATACATTCATTTAGGGTAGTACCTACGGGTTTAGCTTTTTGTTTAAAGATTCAGCGGTTAAAATGCAACCATTCCTTCATTTTGATATCGACACACGTTCAACAGGTTCGCTTAAAATGTGCAACTAAAGTATAACTTCGTAATTTCTAGTGTAATTGAAATGTCAAAAGTCTATGTAGTAATAAAGAATCGTCATAAAGTTAACACGAAAGCTAACTTCCTCATTTGAATTAATTAAATTAACAGTTTCATTGCGTGGTACTTCAGGTTTTCCAATGTAAGTTTATGAAATGGGAGCTTTTCCTAAATTACATTTGGAATTATTACCAAGGATGGAATAGACAATTAGAAAATTAAATTTGCAGTTGTTTAAATTTTACACTCTTTTTTTTTCATATACGAGGTACTGTAATGTAAGGGCAAACTGCGGAATATGTCGGTTCGACATAAGTTATTATATAGAGCTAAAAAACATTTGAAAAGAAGGGAATGAATATTTTGCGTATCTTTATGAATAATTTTTACATACATCTGGGAGCATAAAAGAAAGTCAATTACCGTTATTATTTACTTCATTATTATACGCGTTGTGGTATAATACGTGTATCTACTCCCTATTAAACCTTATTAACTACGGTGTAATCACATCACATTTGCGAACATTGGCGTCGACTGTTAACGATGTTGGAGCAAACACATTGTTATATAAGTGTGTTCAGAAAGAGTCAGTTGTGGGTCACACCCGATTCGATGTTCAATATCATGCACAAAAATTACACAATACTTGTATTAAAATACGTCGAAACAATTGTAAAAATAAAAAATAAAATAAAATGAGAACAAGAAAAAGCAAAATAAATTCAACCAGATTTCAGAGATTGGCAAAGCTCTAAGCTCCATTGTCATTCTTAACACACTCATCAGACGCCTTGTTAATTTATTAGTTCCGGGAGGCAATTCTCAGGCCAAGTGGAAATTGGCACATGAGACATTTTTCAAAAAAACATACTATAGATTATAGATTTAATAGAATAAACTTAATAGTACATACTGAATTAGTGTTTTCGTTTGACATTTTTAATTTCATACAAAGTGATAAATTTCAAACGAAAACACTAATTCAGGGATTTTCAATTTCCATGTTGTGATAATTATCAAACGGTTATCATGTAAAACGTAAAAGATAGATCATGACACATGACACAGATTTTCAAACGCTAAATTTAGAAAATCAATGTGATGAGTAAAGACCTTATTTTAATGAAAGCATGACCAGTAGTCAGCTCACTGCTATCCTCTACACTCTTTTATTCCAGGTCGAGGAGCTTTAACTTCCGTTTTCCATTTTAAATATATATTACAAATAATCTCTTACCTATTAAAAATTCTCAATATATAAAACCATTTTTATTTTCTGTAGGTGAATGACAAAACAGAATTTGACCAGCACTTGACATGTGTTGTCATTTTGCATATCGGAAATTCCACATTCGGTTATTGTCCCAAGTGATAATCTCCACATGACCCAAGAATCGCCTTCCTGATGCCGAACTTGTCACATTGAACCTCTATCCGAGTAATACTTCAGCAACGCCAACGAAATCGGTCAGTTGATTTATTGTATCTCCTTAACTAAGCTCAAGCCTATAACGGTAACTAATACTTTGCTCGAAAGAAAACGCCCAGCCTCTCCTTACTCCCTCGTTAACAGCGTAATCGAACGCATTAAGCGAATCGGCCCTTTAATGTTAATACATTATCACTAAGCCCGATAATCCGGGTAGAAAATGCCCGCCCAGAAAACACGCTGCGTACCTACGGCTACGGCGCGGCGGCGGCGTCACTTCGCCCGCGCCCCCCGCCGGTCGGGCCCTACAAATACGCGATAAGCTCCACCGCACGACCTATATAGCAATGATGCTCTTTTTTAAAAGCGCCTGTCAAACTATAATATACCAATTCGAATTCTTGTAAACGTCTGTCTTCCACAATCTCTTTTTAAGTTCACTTGACAAACAGTTTTAAAAGTCAGGCAGTTCTAAAGTCAAAAATTATCTTAACAATGTTTTTCGTTAAAAGTAATGAAAGGTCGTGGAGGAGGCGTTAAGCATAATGTGTTTACGAAAGCTCCTTAGGAAATTAAGGGGTTAGAACTGTACAATTTTCTCAAATGCTCTTAAAACTCAGAATACATAAATGGATTATTATCGGGATATTACCGGGATCGAGGTCGGTTGGAGTCGCGATAGGGATGAAAACGATTCTCAAGAAAGGGATGAAATAAGAATCAGGACAGTGATTTAAGCGAAATCGAACATAATTCACTTACTCGTTGTAACCGCTAGGGGCGTGACGGCGTATTCGCGACCTCTAATGTCTGAGAAGAAAGTATTTTATGTTAAATGAATTCTCCGCTATCATCCTTCGACAATTTACTCTATACACAGATGTCGAGTGAACTCCTTGTAGCAGAATCTCTAGCAAAAAAGATGTCTAGACCGGAGATGTCGTAGCATTGCTATCAGTACATTACACACGAATGCTATTCGTACGAAACAAGACGTTAAAAAAATAGAAATAAAATATAGTAATGTTAAAATGCTAGAGTTTGTGTGTACATACGTTTTAACGCGCTAATCTAAAAACTGCTAGTCCGGTTTGAAAAAAATAAATTTGTGGATGTAATACAAAAGATAATAAGATGTGATAAATAGTATGCGTGTGTATATACGTATTAATGTAAAAATATAAATTGATAAAATAATGAATGTAGCTGAACAGCCTACAGTTATTTTAATAAAGAAATGCAATTTGATATGTATGCATGCCCGTATTTAAGCCCGCAGAAGTAACTGGAAACGCAGGGAACATTAGTATTTAATCACATTTATTCAATGCATATAGAATTAAAAGTCGAATCTCTAACTCAGGAGAGGCAAAAAAGTTTCTATATCGTGCATTCGACCCATATCCTTGTCTACTGCGGGTCAAGACAAGAGCTTTCTATAAATTCATATATACGAGCAATAAACAAAAGTTAAGTTGCTTTTATTTTACCTCATCATGCATTTACTTTGACGGACGTAAAAAAATTAAATCACTGAGAATTTTATTCTACAGCATTCTTCACTATTTATTTTGCGTATATTAAATACGGAGGATTGAATAGAAAAATAATATATGAGATTTATACAGGATTACTGGCAATATGTCACAGTCCTTTAAGGGGATAAAAAACAAATGCATTTAATAAATTAATTTTAATTTTTCTAATTTCTAGAAAGTCGCATATATAATATCTAGCAATGAAATTATTTTTTAAACGTTTTAAATTAGAGCTTACAAATTATAAAATAAACAACCCTTTTTAAAGCAAAAAATTAAAGTTTTCTGCCAAAAAAGAAACCAAATTGTTGCCAAATTTCTTTACCAGCATTTGTTTCCGACTTGGTCTTGAGTTTGTAAGTTTTGTGCTATCCATCCGACTAAACTTCTTAGCTTGGAATAACATTTAGTTTTTCTATACCGACACTGACTTTTATCGTCGACTTCACCCGCGTATTTATGAGTTGCGTTGATATCCATCCGATAAAACGACACAAAGGAGATTGTAGTTTATCTCCCGGCTTCGGTTACGTGCGTGTGAGCATTGCGAACTTGGATTGATTTTTTAATTTTTACATTTATAATGAAAACGGAAAGGTAAATGATCCAGACTGAATCTATCCCGGTAAAGTCTGTCTATAAATACTACGAAATACACTTGATATGTAATAAGGAAACGTTTATTTCACTTGTTTGTACTGCACACGAAAATTATTGAATTAAATAAAGTGAATGGGAGGGAATAAAAATGGAAGCAGAAGCGAGAGCTGGCGAAAGTCGTCAGTCAAGGCTCGTAGTGTATTATGACTACGAGGGCAGAGCCGCGGGCGGAAGTTAGCTAATAATATGTAAAGATATTAGAAAAAAATTACAGGAGAAGTAATTTTATGGTTTTCTTTTGCAGAAAACTTATATGGTTGTAAAAAAAAGTTAATAAAAATCATAAAAACTATAGTATCCAAGCACTAACTAAAAATATTTAAAGAATATATTTCTTATGTGATTGTTATTATATTATGAAATGATTCGATCGTCACATATGTTATTGTGGCGTATAATTCTGGCTCACAAAATCTCGTGAAATGTTCCGATTTTTCTCATAATAAATTTCTGTTCGCTTCTATAGAAACAACTTCATATCTCCTGAACAATATTTATGTTGCACACGTACTAAAAATGAAAGTACTAAAAATTTGAATTAGAAATTGCAATTAAATTAAATAATATAATGATTAAATATTCTTTGTGTATATTCATTTCATGTTTAATTCTAAAATTTGCAGCTAAATAAGAGAAAAGAATTATTCACCGAGTTATTTGGAACCCTTTATCATATCAAAGGTTTCTCGGTCCTCCGCGAATGTTTGATGCGTTCCATTTTACGCAAGCGAAAACTATACAACGAACATCCATCAGAGATGTTTTCTTTCGAGCAAATACAACATCCGGAACTTTGAGGGAAGCCTACGCCATTTTAAAAGGAATAGAACGCATCGGCACCTCCCCCGGGGTACGGATAAAGGAAATAAATACGTGTTAGCATTTCATTTGTTCGTCTAAAAAGAAAATACATAAAATTCATATGAAATTACATAAGTAAATATAACTTTGTATTTTTGCAGTGCTAATGTCGGTTTATGTCAGGTATATTTAATTCGATGCAACGATTCCAAATAGAATTCTAAAATCTATATCACTAACCGATGGACAAAATTCTATATGACTGACCATACGAAATTTGAATCGAGATAATATCTGTTGTCGGTTTGAGCCGACGTCGACCCGGTTACAACGCTTACGTAGTCGTAGGAGTGCACACGCTGAGGCGGACGGCGGGTCCGTCACCTACACCCATCTGTCCCGTGCCAATCGAGCGCTCTGAGGCAGAACTGTCTTGTCTCGTTCAGCAACTTAATGCGATAAATCCGTCGGATGAATGAAATGTTAATACATTATTTTTATTGACGACTCTCGATGAAATATCGCCTGAATCGGTACGGCCGCCGTTTACTCTCTGACCGTGCGCGTGTCCGTCTGCGATGATTCGGTTTGGACACTCGCACACCCGTCTTGAGACACGGACCAAGGAGTCTAGTGTGTGCGCGAGTCGTTGAACCAAAACGAAAAGCGGAGCGAAACTGAAGAGGCGCTCTAAATTTTTAGAACCCTCGGGGGAGGACGGACGCGATGTCGGTCCTTACTTATATACATAACTACAATTTTACTCTATGCCAAGTACAAAAAAAAGGTTGATTAATTATAAGAGAAAATAATGATGCAATGTTAAAAAAGCATTCTTCGGTGTGTCCTGACATTATTGTGGAAGAGAAAATATTATTTTTTCAAGAAATACGTAAGTGTGTAACATTAATGCAGTCATTTCCATTCTAGGCTAGAGTTCGACTAGCTGACTTCTTTATACCTCCTTATAATGCACCAAATATCAAAGCTAGTGTCGCATCGTCTCAATTAATTTTGAGTAAAACTGAGAGGGGTATGTGACTGCCGTTTTTGAGCAGTGAGCGTTAACAATTGATAAGGTATGTAAAGATGGGTGCACATTGTCTAAATAAAGTGATCACATTATTATTAAAATAGTGAGATTTTGTGTTATTTTTTATTTATATTATATATATATATATATATATATATATATATTTAAATTAAACAAGAGAATACTATATGCAACAACGGACCCAAACCACGTTGTTACATTTTGGTTCCTTTTCACGTAACCCAACGTCGATATATGTTTATAAAAGCCTGTTCAATTTGCATTAAATAGTTAGCGCTCACTATTATACTGCATTTATAAATTAACCACGAAGTAGTACATCGCTGACATATGAACGCAGTAGTCAATTATATTTATTAACCATTGAATTACGTCGTACCATGGCATCAAAACACGGACCCAACAGGATTAGACGACTCCAAAGACAATATTCTAGTCTAATAAAATTTAATAAAGACAATACATACGCAATATTTTATATTTCAAATGTGCAATAACCGATTTATATGTAAAATTCGATATTATAGTTCAACGATATATACTTAAACCGAAAACTTATAGTTGAATTATTCTGGCTGAACGTTGTTCTGTAATATCTTAGAATTTTCCAATTTATATAGTGGGTATCAATGACAAATAACGATGAAGACTATAAAAGATAAAATATTAAACGACACAAATCAAGTTAACCATTTTCAATACCAATCTCCGGACAGTGGATCTCAAGCTATTAAAAAAAAAATGGATCAAATTAGTGAATTTTTACGCTCGCTATCGTGTCCGGAACGAAAAAAGTGTTGATTGACAGGAAATTTCTTTTGACTATTTTGATAGTTTTTTCTAATTTTATTATGTTAAATCGATTTGAACCAGTGATAGAATTAATCTTCATTAAATTATCTATCAAATAGTGCACAGGTTAATAAAATTACATGAATTATTAATCGTGTTATTGATGAAAAAAGTTACGAAATTGAGGAAAAAAATTATTCGTTCGTAGAGCACTTCTTAATGCTTCGCATTATGAGTCGTGCAATTTGATCACAGAAGTTTGCTCATATAGAGGATATTTCGCTGCAGCCTTAATAACTGTCAGTCACCTCTCGACTGTTAGGCTGGAACACAATATTAGATATAGAATACAATTTTAACACTGTGCAACGTTGTACTTTTTACAACGCTTCGAGAACAAAATGACAGGTGAACAAATGCAATTCACAATATGTGATAGCATGCTAGGGACATACAAGATTTGAGGAGTATTGTTTTTATATTACTGTGACCTCTATCACAGTACAGCTCTATATATGCACTCATATCTTATATATGTACCTATTTGATAGGTTTGAAGTGAGTAAACAATTTACAATAATAAACCAAAGAGGGTTACGCGACAAGTGTCCAGGAATAAAAAAGATCTGAAAATTATCAAATTATCACAACAATAATTTAGATCGAACTGCAAAACATTTATTTCTTTGAACATAATTTCGTATCCGACCTGAACTTTAAAAATATCTCTAATAGAAATCAACATTAAACAGGAGTCGATTCACTTATTATCATTCTCCTGGTGATGAATCTCATTTTCTTAATGGTTTCATAGACGTTTTTTTAATAGAAAAAAAGAGTGCTCCATATTTTTTTAAGTTTAAAATTATTTTTCAATTATTTATTGATGTGACAGAATCAATCAAGAGTGAGGATAGAAAGACATAAAAAAAAATTAAATTCAAAATGAATGCTTTTGTGTTCCTTTCATTTAAGACCTATTAGTAGTTCACATCGAGCTACATACGAAAAAAACCTTTAGTTACTTTTAATCAAAACGAATTAATGGGGTAATTACACTGCGACATCTCGTTAAGAAGTTGTCGTTAAATTGCTAATTTACGAGCGAAATTTAACTGTCTTAGTAAACACCGATATCAATTTTGAGGTGTTACATCTGAAACATTCACAAACATTTCGCGTCGCTCGAACTCCTGCGCCACTCTTGCGGGTTTGTGTGTACAGTGGTCGCGGCTTGAACGTATACTAAAAAACCATACAGTTATCGGTGTCATCGGTGTTTTTGTATGTTGTTAAATGTATGAAAAATGTTATAACGGACCACGTTACCAGTTCTTTTGATAAAGTTTGGTTTTAAAAAATACACTTACAAAATGAAGTATATAATAATGATATCGATTAATGAAGATCTCTTGTCGTAGCGTAAAAAATGACAATTAAAACCATTTTAACCGACTTCAAAAAAGGAGGAGGTTCTATATTCGTCTCAATTTCTTGATGTGTGTTCAGCGATGATTTCTTTGACCGTAGATCGATTTTGAACTTTTTTATTGTTTATACGATATATACAAGCAGTGATTCCATAGTCACCAAGTCAGGATCTTGAGAATGTGATCCTAGGGAAATCGAAAGATATCTCCAAATATTATAGGCATGTATAGAGTGTTTGAACACTTTTGTTAATGATTCGACTTTTTGTCTGGTAGTTATAATCTCCGTTGCTGAGCTGATGATGGAAAACACATAATTTCTTAACGGCTTCGAGTTAGAGGATAATACTGCGATTTGTCGCCAGAAACTACTCTTCAATGGCTATTACTAAAACCTAGTCTACACACAATTAAAATTAATTACTTATTAGTCTACCTACATATTTTTATTCATTTAAGTAATTCCAACTTAGCAGAAGTATATGGGAATTCTAGCGGTAACAGCAGAAATGAGGTGAATTATTTCGATACAGCAGCGAATGAAATGTCATATGCATGAATTATAGAACTTTTATATTGTAAAGAATTATACTGATCATGGCTTAATCCATATGCAAAGTAGCTAAATGAATTATAAAGTCATAATTATTCGATAACTGAAAAATGTAAAATAAAACAAATACGAAAAAAATTTAAAAACGCCTTCAAAAACCTAATAAAACAGTTTTTAAACAGAATTTATAACAATTAATTAGTTGTTTTTGGAGTCGGTACCAGCTAAAGATAAATAAGACGTAGTTGTATCTCCTTAGAAGATCTTTCTTTGACTCAATGTTTAACATTTCATATTCATGTTTATATATTATGTTCTATCGCTTTAACTAGAACCGACTCCAAAAACAAGTAATTAGTTGTTTTTGAAGTCTGATTAAAAAATTACATATTTGAATAGGTTTTTGAAGGTAGTTTTTTTTTGAAAAATTCTTATCAATAAATTGAATAACTTTGAATGCGAACGTATATATAAGTTTAACACCACCCACAAGAATCCATCTTCAATTTTCGAATATGCGTAACCATTTTATGTACATATGATGATCCTGTCAAGACGAAAACAGCTATAGCATTAGTGAATTATTGGCAGCGAGCGGTAATCCGTCACACATATGTTACTGTTAAATACGGTTAATTAACAGTACTTTATATTTGCTTCAATATTAGAAACGCTACTGGAACGTAACTACCAAGGATTAAGGCTCCATTGATAATTTAAAATGCGATAATAAACGCATTCTATCCATATCAGAATTACTTAAAAATTATTTAAAATAAATTAAAAAGTGTTTTTCGTCTAGCCCCATAATGACGACTATTTATACTTCCTAATTAAAACGGCTCATTAGTGAACTCGCTTAAGCATCTTTACTGGATCAATCAACTTACAAAGTCGAAGTTCGTTAACCACACTTTAAAATCGATTACTGGGTCAGACCGCTGTACCACCCCTAAAATTACAAATAAAACTTTTTCAATTACAAGGATTAGCAAACTTTTAACGGGTTAAATTACAAACCCAAAATTATTCCGCAATATATGAAATAGAAATCCGTGAAGTATTTTATTAATATAAAATGTAGTTAACATACAAAGACGAAAAACATATCTAAGCGTATTTAATATCTTAATTAATGTAAGTATATTTCTGTCGTAGATTATACATATAAAACATATAATTAATTTTTTGCACATACTACAAAAAGTATGTACTATATTTGTGTACTTAATAGTGTAAAAATTATACGTTAAAAAATAAAATGCGTACAACAAAAAAAAAACTAAGAATACGAAATATAAAGTTGTACACCAGATATTATTAATTTTTCAGCGAAAGCTGAAGTATACTCAATACGGATAGCGACCATAAATAAATAACTCAGGGCCTGTGAGAGAACGGTTGCACACAGAAACGCTACTAAATTAGCAATAAATAAAAAAATAAATCCAATCATATAGAGGTTTATGGTTCGGGCAATCAGACCGGGAAGTCATGTATACTAGCTTACACCCACGACTCCGCCGTCGTGGACTCATTGTTAATACACTGGAAGCCGTCATGATTTTACAAGTCTTCGATTCTGCTGCCGTTCTCACTCTCTTATCGTTGACTCGGTTGATTGGTTCAGTACGTTTATATGATAAACAAACTGAAAGGTTCCGCTATTAATAAGAAATTGGATCTCGTAATTTGATAGAAAAAAATCAGACCAACATCACAAAGCCTAGAAACATGTAATCAAAAGCGGGAAGAGAACTACCACAAACGTTTGGCCAGCGATCATATCAAGCTAATACTTTCCCGTGAGAATTACGCGTGCATCACGTTAAGCACTAGTGAAATATATTTACTGAAGTGAAACTTCTAATGCGACTTTCACAAGGCTGCGTTAAACGTTTAACGCTACCATGAAGGGGGAATGAAAGCACAGTTGCGTTAAACGTTCAACGCTCCTGGGGAGGAGGAATAGAAAGAGACAAAACGAGAGTGAATGCGTGGCACTCGAACGCATGCACATAGTATACCTGTTATAGGCCAGCGCAAGCGTTAGCAACGAGTAGCGTCCAATATTCCAACACAAGAGGGAGAGAGAAAGAAAGATACATAAAGGTAGAAAGTAGGAGAGAGAAAAAGAATGAGTCGGTAGATTTCATCTCGCAATTGTGACGTGCGACGAAAAATGCAGTTTCTACCCCTTCCTATTTTCATTTCCACATTATGAAATTTCACTTCTTCCGCGCGGAGGGACTCTACGAACTCTTTTTTTTATTAGCCCATTTCAATCAAGCAAACATTATTCTAAGTCCATTTCAATACAACGCCGGAAACAAAACCCCATTTACTGCTGCTATTGTGGAGATGAAGAGTGCGCAAACACAGTCAGACAGACAAAAAGTCTTTTTATAATTTCATTACATTGTTACAATATAACACTACCGGGGCTCGAGGGTTGAGAATGAAAAAAGTAAGTACTGAGTAAAACAGAAGGCGTATATTCAACTATTCTATGGAACACAACTGATCGCACAGAAATTGTTGACGCATTGATCGCCAAGAGAAAACTAATAAGCTGTCAACGTTCAAATTTCTGTATGTATGCGAATCGATATGCGAATCGAGTGGTCTACAATATTACTTGAATTTGAACGAAATCATAAATATATACGTTCTCTTTATATAAAAGAATAATGATAACATAAATGGCATTGTTTGAAGTAAACAAACAAATAATTATTATTCTCTGGAATATTCAGACCAATCGAAAATTCACAGACAATGTAAACAAGTACGCCGACGCATTTCGAGATAAACGAGTGTAGTCATATTCTCTTATTATTATTTTGTTTATGATCGTAGGTCGCAGCAATATGTGTAGATATGGGTAATGTCATTTTATATGAAAAAAGGCACAGTTGTAAAGTACACCCAACTCATATTATTTGATAGGTTAGACATGATATGAAAATCTATTTTCCGTAATTAATTGTCATTAATATAGAAAAGAAAACCATTTCGAAATTATTCTGGTAAATTTCAATACATCTTCATTGCTTCGATTGATAATAGTTTTTGATAATAATTTATATCATATCTACACGATATTAACATATCTCTATATTAACATATTACGTTATACTAAAGTATTAAGAATGTCAAGAACGTAAGTGGCTCTGTTCTTAAGCGTTGCTTTTGAACGAAAAGGATACTGCTTCGGTCCTTACCACGGGCAAATTGACCAATAGGTTTTGAACATAAGTCATTACCTTTCGCTTAAAAAAGTAAAAAGATGCCTCGGAGAGTACGTTAAGCCGTTGGTCCCGGACGGGGTCACCGCATCGGTGACAACGGCCGTTGGCAACTTAGAACACAAATCGGATCAGCGTGCGGAGTTTAATATTAAAACACCTCAGCCTGACACAATGAAACCGTGGGAGCGTACGCCTCAGCAGTAAGGTAATTTTAAAATTTGATACAAAAACAATAAAGTATTGTACAAGAGCCACTTCCACGATCTACTTTTAAACTAATATTTAATGAAATATCATTTTAAAGACGAATTTTGACTGTAGAACTGTAACTTATTAAAGTCATATTTTAACCGACCGCGGCGAAGACGACCCTCATTATAAACCGACGCCATGAAACGAACAAATGCGAGAAACTCGATTACAGACATTTTCAATTGATCATTAACTAAGAACTCTGTCATCGTACTTTCTACGCCGTAGAAGTCATTTCAATGATAGCAATATAACTTAGAACAACGAGAACACGTATACAAAATTTTTTGTAGTTATCCAGTACACAGTTGTCGCAGCTATTATATGGCTCAATTCAAAACATAAAACATTGGGTGAATGATAAGCCCGGACTGAGTACAAACGGCCGCTGTTAATTGTCGTTTTAGGCGCGAACCGGCCCGTTGCGGCTCCATCCCTTCCGTCCGGGCTGCGTGTTCTGGGGCGGACGCGAGTTTTCCTTAATTCCTACACAACTAAAAACCTTTGTTGTGCAATCGCACATTCGAGTGACGGGCGCGAGCCGTTATTAAGTTTTATGGATCGCCGACGATCTAATTCAAGCGACTGTCTGGGAAAATATTTAGACAACACATTATTTGTTTTATTGGAATTTTATATGTATATTCAGCATTCAAACTTACACAGTTCGAATTATTAATTAAAAATAGGGATTTCCTTAACGGATCCCAACGATTATGGGAAATCAGAATCATTAGAAAAGCGCCATGAAGATTCTAACTAAACGTAAACGATACGATATCATCTTGACTTAGCAAAATGCCGATTCAGATAGGAGGAAGAATATATTTCTCGTAATGAGCAAAAAAATCTTTTAAGAATCCGTCGTGATTGAAGAGGTTTACAATATACCTAGATTTAAATTAACTAACCGTCGCTCGTCCGCTTCACTGGAAGTTATGGTCTTAAAAATGAATAAAGAAAAAATGTTGAAAATGAATGGAAATTGGAGGAAAGCCTAAAACCACCTATAAATGTTTCCGCATCAAATGGTAAAAGAATACGAATTCATTATACTAGTTTCAAAGTGATTCATTGCTGTTGTGAATAAGTGCCTTATGAACGAAAGGTAATTTAAAAAAAAAATGATAATATCAAAAAATTGTAAATTCGTTAAATTTTATGGCGTATTTCAAATGTTATATTATAACCTACGAAATAAAAATATTTTGAATTTGAATTGCTACAATTTACTTCAATTAAGAAATGTGTATCCAACTATAATATTACAAATTTGAAAGTTTTTACGTTTGAATGTTTAGATGTTTGTTACCAATCACACTTTAACGGCTGAACAGAAATAGCTGAAACTTTACAGTAATACAGCTTATACCTCGGAATAACAAATAAGCTACAATTTATAACGATGCTAACTTTTTCTAGCGGCTTCACTTGCGTGATCGTAGAATGAATTCTTTACTTATGCCAATTGGTTATTGAGAACAATAATATTCAAGAGAGGTTCAACATCACCATCGGTTCGGAATCGGAAACTGAAGAAGGATCGTGATCAGGATCAAGAACATAAGTGAGATCGTTTTATAATAAAAAAATGCAGTATAACGTGTGTTTTCGGTGTAAGAATATAGGTTTTTCTTGTATGGAATCAAGAACGAGACTGATATCGGGATATATTATCGATCGACATAGAAAATAAAGGAATTTGTTGTACTTCCATGCAGGCGGAACCGCGGGTGAATTATGAACATTTTGAACAGAACCGGAATCTAGGTCGGAATAAGAATCGGAATCAAAAGCGAAACTAGGACTGAATCGAAAGAAGAAGCAACATCGGGATCATGATCGTGATGGGTCCATATAAAACAAGAAAGAATTCATTCGACTTCTACTCGGGCGGAGCCGCGGGTAAAACAAAGTTCTGTATAACTACGAGATTTCTTCTTTTTACTTCATATAAAAACTTCGAATTTTAAGCAACGTCTTTATTACTATTTTCTATTGTTGTCGTTAAAACATGGAAAGTTATATAAGTTTTGGCTAGAAACTAAAAGCAGTTATCACAAAAAGCCGCCCTTAAAGGGAGAAATTGAGGAATGAAATTTTGTAGAAAAGTAATTTTAGATTAGAATTTAAAATTTTATCCCTTTTGATTATGTGCTAAGAAAGAAGTCTATTAGCGTTTTTGGAAAACTAATTCATTAAGACATAAAAAAGAGTACGAGAATACTGAAATATATTTGAAGTAAAAGACACGAAAATTCATACTCGGACTCTCATTAAGGGACTATCACTAGATTTTCGGACAGCGGCGGTGGTTTAACGGTCAGGAACATTGCATTTAAACCAGAAAATACTGGGTTCGAATCCTGATCGCGGGCGAATTGACTAATGAAATTACCTAAGACAAATTACAACCCTTCGATCCGTATCTAGGAGAGCCTTCGGTTGCGGGTATCGTCACCGCATTGACAACAGTCGTCATCGTCGTTAGCAATTCGAAATCCATACTGAGTCACCGATCGGTAAAGGGAACGCGATCGAGAACGCTATCGAGATCGAGATCGGAATCAGAATAAGAATCGAGATTGGAACTGCTAGTAAAATTGTGCGGATACTAAAGCCCAAACCTACACCAGAACCTCGATCAGAACCAGACCCGGAATCGAGACTATAATGACGATTAAGAATCAATTAGAAAGTCGAGACAGTAGTAGGACTATGATAGAATCGATGTGAAAAGTAAATTAATTTATTCCATTTCCAAATAGACGACGGCATTACGGGCACTGTTATTTATGTGTCCAGAATATCAATAACAAACAAACATCTATCATTTAATATGGTTTTATTGCTATTCAAAACATTCGCCATGATAATCGATGCACCTTTACATACGCTGACACCAATTTTCATAGCACTTTTTCCATTCTGATTGAGGTATCTCCAAAACGTGCATTTTGACCGCATCAACGGCTTTTTCGCGGCTCGAAAAAAGTTTACCACGTAACTTACTCTTCACGCTTAGGAATGAATAGAAATCGTTGGGTGGCAAATCGAGACTGTACAGCGGATGACCTGTCAATTTAATCTTTTGACCTTCCAAAAACCGAGTTTTTTCAACCGACGTGTGACAACTAGCATTGTCATGATGAAGAATGATTCTGCGTTGTCAGTTGTTCTTTCTTATTTCTTCAAAGACTTCTGGCAAACAAATGGTCGTGTACCACTAGGAATTAATAGTTTTACGATTCTCTAGTGACACTATAACCACATGTCCATTTATTCCAAAAAAAAAAGGCAACCATGTGCTTCAAAATGCTTTTGACATGAATCACTTTTGTTGAGTTCGGCTCATCTTGGAACAACCACATCGTTGGCTGTTGTTTAATTTCGGAGTCATACGCATTGATCCAAGATTCACTACCTGTGTAGATATTATAATAGCTTTTGACGCATCATTATTATATTTTTTATTTTATTTTTTTGTACCAATCGACACGAGCCTGTTTTGGAGCAATGCTCAAGTTGTACGGAATCCAACGCAAACAAATTTTTTTTCTAGCCAAGTTTGCGTGTAACATCTTATGTATGCTCGTCATACTTATGCACAGGGACACCTTTCGTGATATGTAACATGACGATCTTTCAATATTAGTTCCCGCACAACATCGATATTTCATGACACAACAACCGATTTAGGGACGACCTTCTTTAAATTCGTCCGTGAACATAGACCGTCCACGATTAAACTCTCTAAACCAGTGACACAGACTGGTTTTCGATGGTGCTTCATCCTTAAAAGTCGAAGTAAGTTGATTGATTTAGCCCACGTTTTTGAGTTAGCCCACGTCGAAAATCGTATAGATCATCGCATGAAAATTTTTACGAGTTAAATCCATGATGATAAAAAGACATGCAATTTTCAAAATGACGCCACAATGGTAAAACAATTGACAGTAACATGAAACAAACTGTATTCTACAGCCAAAGACTTCCAATGTTAAATGTTGCAATTACTTTTTAAAATTTTTCTGTATGTGGCCAGTCTCGGATAGATAAAAAGCAGCCCTCGTACTATGTTTATCATGTTTTACACGGCGATTTGTATTGTCACTGGTCAAAGTCTCATCAGTTTTTTGATATATTACTTCGAAACTGAATAATACATGCACATATATTTCTGATACACTCTACTTATATATACTTCTGTATTTTTGATGCTAATGTAATGTTCTCATGCATTTTCATCATTTTCCAATACTACATAAATTAACTTATGTACTAAACTTATTCCATTAGTAAACCAAACATACTTAATACATTTAATATAAATAAATGCATACGCCTGTTAAGTTTTGTGTACATTTCTTATTCAAATGTAAGCGAGCGAGCAGTGGGTTCCCTAAAGATCACGTACTCCGAATTAAACCTTTAATACGGTACGGCGTATGGCTTCGGACCCACCCAATTGCATTAGTAATTTAGCCTTTACTAAAGCGTGCCGCGCATTTGTTTAGGCACAGTAATAATATTTAAAGGCAAGGGTCCTACTCAAAATTCAACGTATGTAACGTATTATTAAGTAGATGGTATTAGAACGCGTACAGCTCCTTATTTACGCAAGTACGATATTCAATTCAAGATATCTGTGAATAAGTATAATAGAACAAATTTATTTTAGTTCTACATCATTTTACGTTTACCGAACTTAATATATATTATGAAATATTAAAAGATATATGTGTGATAATATACCATAGTCATTGCTAAAAGAACACATACAATCTTCTAAGAGTGACTTATCTATGTCAACATTTATATTAGTACACTGTTCTTTTTCGTCTATTTAAGGAATAGTTTCTTTAGAAGTTTAATCGAACACAAATTTTTAAATAATTGTTATATAAATATATATAACTTTATCTTCGGTTTACATTAGATAAATGTCTAATAATAACAATAGAGAATTTATATAAAATCATTACAAGTCATCTCTAAATATGATGTTAATTTGAATACACCAACAACGAACGAGACTATGTTATTTTTTATTTTCTGTCTGTTATAACATAAGTGTTACTATAACAGACAGTTAAATCTGTTATAGTAAAAATGATGAAACTTCTTAAATAGGAGTTAAAAACACATGTAAAAAATGTTTATGTGAAATTTAACATGCTTGCCTTTCTGTATATTCAACAAACTTATATTTTCAGACTTGAATATTTCTCGATTAAAACAACAATTCATTGAACATAGATGTGCGAGAAACTGATAACGGTATCGACTAGCAGCTAAATAAACGCGAAATGCTGATTATAGCTTGTTTAAAATGTATATGACAATCGTGTGCTTTTAATTCCCCATATATTATATCACTCTACACAGCTTACTAGATGTGGCAATGGCGCTACGAAATCTGAGACTACGAAACGCGGCACTCTACGCCGACGTAGCAGCATGTGTAGTACTTACGTTTAAAAATTGTAGCATCCGTATAGAGAAGTTTCTACGCGTATCGTATAGTGAGATACTTGTTTTAACGTCGCTGTCGTCGTATGAGATTCTAATGATTTATTATTTATTTTTTCAGTGAATACAAAGAATCTCGATGAATTTTTTCTTTATATAACAGTAATGATACTAACTAATATCCGATTAGCGCCTAACGACTAGCGTTACGTGTGGTTCAATACTAAAATTTCATATTTTATTTATTTGTGGAGTATTTTATTATTGTATAAAAATATTTTTAAAAAGAAAACACGAAACAGTACCTATCTACTAGTAGTCATTTTTTATCTTTTACATCACAGTACCTAAAGAACCGAACTTTGCTCGGTGTTTTTTCGTGTGCCGTGGGAATATATAAAACTTTGGGGAAACATGCTTCTGTTCATTATCCACAATAAATGTATAAATACATAAAATATATATACAATATAATATGTTCAAATATATCTAAGTACTTTATTTATACAGTGCCAACTGTAGTCTATAATGTCATAATTCCTATTTATTGTTGAGAAATAGTGACTTAACAACAAAGTAAGTGCCTCATGAATGGCACTAACTACAACAACACAGAAAAAAATGTCGCTTTTCCAGGGAAGACCCCTATATAGATAAACATGAAAGGCAAATCATCAAATTAATAATTTTCATCGAAATCTTTAGTGCCAGTTTCGAGATAGCCGTGCACAAATTGATATATATATATATATATCAATTTGTGTATATTAACAATATTGTGTATATTATTGTACATATAAAAAAAGTGCTAAGATAAATAAATAAATATTTTAAACTTTTAACAACGATGCTTAAGATGACAGAACTACTAATATTAGTGATATTTTTTGAAATGTCAAACTAATTAAAATTTTTGGTAATGTGTGTGAGGATAACTTTCGATTTTACTTTATCATAAAATTTGATCTCTTTTGATCTCATTTCACATTTGATTTCTTTCATATCATTTACCATTCGCGGAATTTTAAGGTTTTGCGTTTTTTAAAAATTTGTAAAAGTAAATTTTATCACCTTAACTAAACCTAGTCGTTAAGTCGTATCGTCACTTATAATACCAAAATCCACTAAGTAAAATATTAAAATAAATAAAACATCATAATAATATATTCGAAAAACTATACATATAAAATATAAGAATAGCAATTGGTAAGCATCATGGCGTTTATGTAAACGAGGGTAGCAATAAACTTTTTTATTACAAAAAAAAAAATTAGATAATTTATCATTTAAAAATAGTGAACGAAAGAAAAAACTAATAAAGATTAGTTTCGCAAATGCTATTCCTCCGAAAGTTTTTATCAAAAAAATATTTTCCTTAATACAACGATAGCGAATACAAAATTTCAAGACTAATAACTTCATAAATAATCATTTCTCTAAGCAATTTCTATTCTCAAAGTAAATTCACTTGCCGCCAGCCTCAAAAGTAGATATATTTTTATACTCTACGTGAACATAATTTCAAGGCGTCGCCGCACTTCGCCACCAACAAACAGTATCTTGCGCGGCGCGGTAGAAGTCACGTACCGGCAGTCACATTCGGGCGATGTGCTGAAACCGCGCCGTGGTCGAAACGCCGACTAAACGGCCCTGCTACACAGCGTACAAGGCTTTATAGATTTCGTTGACTATATACAATGGACGTCAGAGGTGTCGTAGATTTTACCTACTACACATTCGAGTAGAAAATATTTTACGTATACATATTTGAGATAGTGAGAAAAGAACACTGATTTATTTTGCGTATGCTCTATGGAAAAGTGGACCACACAAAAAATAGATTATATAAAAAGTAGACCATGAGCATATCGACCGACGAGTTTCCAACTGAGTCAGATTAACCTTAAGTCACATGGGTCGCGCCTCCGAGAGCACGTTAAGCCGGAGAAGACGTTATGATAGTGTGGGCGATAACGGTCATTAACAGAGCCGGACCCGCACTGGTCTGGCGTCCAAGGTTTTCAATGTGAAATAAAAAGATTGTGGGAGAGTGTGCCTCAGAAATGATGGTAACTAAAATCCGACAAAACAGTATTAGTTTGTTCTAATAATAATTGCCTTTAAAATGTCTTCTCTGCAATGATATTTTATATTAGGTCGGGGAAATTTTTTTTCGTATTTCATAAGTATAAAGTTGCGGTATAATTTCTTTGGTTATCCTGTTTATATCTGACTAGTTTTGAGACCATTAAATAACATTTAAAGAAATAAAAGTAAAAATGGTGACCCGCCATTTTTCTATTATTTTTCTGTCCACCAAAGCGAGTGATTCTAACGTAGAAATTCGATACATTTCGAAGTTTTATTATTAAAAAAAAAAGAGAAAAATGTGACACTAGCCGCGAAAAAATGAGTAACGTTTATGAGCCTAATGCACTGTCGATAAGAATATCACAGAACTGGTTCAAGCGTTATCAGTTCAGTAATTTTGATGTCAAAAATGAACCTCGCTCTGCTCGACCTGTTACGGGTAAAGTCAATGCAATTTTGGGTATAGTAGAGCAATGTCGACATATTAGTTGTTACGACATGGCTAAAGAGCTGAAATTGATCACAAAACAATTTTGACCCAGTTTCAAAAAATCTGGATATACAAAAAAGGTCGGTACTTGGGTCTCACACGAGTTCACTGAAAGAAATCTAAAAAATGGTGTACTCATTTGCGAATATCTATTGAAACGTAATAAAACCGAACCGTTTTTGAAAAGATTGATTACTGGTTATGAAAAATAGATTACTTAAGACAAGAACATGCGTTAATATCATGATCAAAAAGTAGGCGAGCTCCACAGACTATAGCGAAACTCGGATTAACTCGCAATACTTTAATGTTATGTGTATGGTGGGATTGGAAGGATTCATTATGAGCTTTTACCGCCGGGCAAAACCATCGATTAGGATCTTTACTATTTCTTACTTTTACTTCAATGTTCATTTTCATAAATCATTTTTTGTATTTCGTCTTTGTTTCAATTTAATTGGATGCACTTTCGTTCTCACGAGTACGCAATATCCTTTTCTTGCTAATTGTTTAAATTATTCTTTTACTTGAATTGTATTCTCATTGCAGTTACTCTTCTACTTTTTAATACGCGTAAATAAGCATATTTTTATTATCAGTTTTAAATTATAATAGAACTTGTACGATACGTGTACATGTTTAGAGTTCCGTAGCTAGAGACAAAAAGGAATGGTTATAGTTCCGTACCGTCCGTCTACACTACGACCTTATATGACTCTACCATTTCTTCACCGAATTTAATATAACTATACAAGTTGACGTCTTATGTGAACCTCCATATAACTACGAAACGAGATGTCAAAAGAAGATCAATAATAGTTTTCCGAATATAACATCGAGAGAAAAAAACTTTTTTGCGCACTCCATTGTATTGGGTTTCGTTCGATAGGTATTTAATAATGCATTGAGAGAGTTTCTTCTGCGAAGGATGACTTGTAGTTTATTTACTTCAAAAGTTCACTTTGGATATATCACTCCTCTAACCTTTAGGCCATTAGTTTCAAAAATACGAAAAACTAACAGTAATAAATAAAGCTTCATTAAAATATTATAGGAGTCAAATGTGAGAAAAATCAGTTCACATTGTTTTAATCATTCTTAATTTTTAGTTACCAACAGTATAATTTAAGCACTGGCCTATGCTTGTGAATTTTCATAGAATAGATCAGGAACCCTAACATTCAAACATATATTCGAGCTCATATTATTTATATATATATCTAATTTATTAAAAGTAATGCTATACCCGTTTCATTTAAATTTAGTACAATTGCAAATTACTTAGTGCCTTTTGTTCCGTACGATAGTACGGAATCTAAATGGGGCAAACGGACTGCCACCTTGCTGGTTTTATTATTGATGTGCACGTAACTCACGTTCAAATCCACATGAGAGTTCAGTGAAAAGATGTAGTTTATTTCTGCACAAAAAGTAAAATAATGTTTCTAAAAGCATCAAACGCTCAGGTGATGTGAAAAACTTTGTCTTGACAAATAAAGATGGCGCGTAACAGAAAAAACGTTACATTGCTATAAAATTTCTCCCATACGCCGATAAAGAAGTTTCACTTCAAAAAATGGCATAGCGTTCAATAAAAAAAACATGTCTCCCGCTACAGTAACACAGAAAACGCTGACGCCGTAGAGGGGATAGGCCCACTCACGGCGTTATTCGGGACACCCCACGAGAGATCTCCAATAAGCAATAACCATCACAATCTCACGTTCAAACGAGCCGCGACAAGTTCAATGGCAACGAGTAATTTAATTTGTCGCTCGATTGACGTCCCGTGAACGGAATCAATAATTTCACTCGATCCCCCCCTAACTACCTTAATCTGCTCCGTGGAAACCGTCTAATCTTTCGTCGTGATTAGAATTCGATTAGAACCAGACAGACTTTCGAGCTGAGTGAATATTTCAATTTCGAGAGACGGCTGCTAGAAGTTCGCTTCGTACATTCTGGAACGTTCCGTGTAAGCGACAGGTACATTTACATATGTCGTAATTACCTTAGCTCAAACTAGTTTTCTATAGTTTGAAATATAGTTTTCAAATAGCTCATAATATACTTTTTCTTTTATAGTATATAATGTAGTAGTTTTTATTTTATAGTATAGTATATAATATAATAGAAAAATGTGAAAGAAAGCGTTTTTGGACAAAATATTCGACTATGGACAGAAAAGTTAATACAAAAAATGCATAGATCTCTTTATCTTAACGATCCAAAATATGTATATCGTAAAAGTGGACATAAATTTTATTCATTGACCAGTAATGGATTTAATGAATGTCTGTGCCGTCGGACCGAGGCCGGCGGCGCGCACCTGTGGCGCCTCTGCCAATTGAACGAGGAGGCATCCCATGACTTCCAAGTAGAGCAATTCTTGATGGATAATGATTCTTGAGAAGAGAGCGACGTATCTTTTAAATTAATTTTTTTTTTTTTTACCATTTACAATTGAGAAAACACTCCAATGATACGTTGTTATAACTCCACTGTATAAATTATACCCTATGATATCGGATTGCGGGGCTTGAAACTTAAATCCTGCTCGTTGACCCAGCGCGGATTTAGGGCTTCATACGAACGTTGTTACCGATGCCATCCTCACAACTTCAGGGAACAGTGACTCGATATCTTCTCCAAGGAACGGAGTAGGTGGTTTAATTTCGATTTAAAGTAAGGACTCATTGATCCATTCGTCTGTAATCAATATTCAAACTCGATACCTTTTGGTTGGAAGGCAGCGCTCTTAACCATTCGGCCGATATCGCTTAGAAAGCATTCCAAGTTTACTTTTTCTCGTGAATTATAATATTATAACTATGGTAGATTAATATTAGTAATATTATTATTATAAACTTACGCCTATTTCTCACGAGGGTAAACAGAGATCACACAATCCAAGCTCGTCGGTTACACGTGCTCAATATTTGGGCCCTTTTTTAATATGCTACTAATTCGGTATGCATATAATTTTTTTAGGGCGAACATTGCCGACCCTTCCATCATATACATTCGCTCTATGAATTTGTCGTCGATTTACTTTCATTCCTCCTTTCCAGATAGCGATACCACGACATACCTTTTCTTACTTTAGTCACTATATCTTCTTTCAAATCACACAGCGGTGTGATTAGGAAGGAGTTTACATAGAAGTAGGAATAGTGATGTCAGAGAGCATTTTATACATCACTATTCTTACTTATATATTTCAAAAAAGCTCCAAGAAATATTACGCAGGAATGCATCACCACTGCATTAATTCCTTCATATTCTTTTTTGCCATACCTAACTGTCATTACCGTATATAAGCGTAAGGACCAAGTACTTTGTTACAAATAGTCAAACGTGTTTATAGTAAGAAACTTTTACTATGTAAGTAATGGTTGAAACAAATTAACTTTAAACGCCTCTTTAAGAATCGCAAAAAAAAAATGCTAAAAAATACCAACCTTGTAAACAGATTTTGTAAAAGTTGAAAACGTTTAATTCTTTAATAAGTTCTCGTTGTTTGACTAAGTGTGGGCAGATACGGGGGTCGGGACACTCATAAAAATGTAAATGATTCCCACACCTTCCGCCCTCGTCCCCCGCCGGTTGCGCATTTTGCCGAGGGTTTCATTACATTATGCTTTGTATATTATTTTTATGTTTAGAAGTAGGAATTACCTCATCAAAGGTAAAAGGTTATTTTACGTAACATTGCTTGCTTCTTGCTTTTAATCTGAAATAGTTCTTTGTATAATTGTGAATAAGAGTAACCGTTTATTTCATCATTGTTGAATTTTTCATCGGACTAAATACGTATTGTACTTCTCAACTATGTAAATGAATTTACGTAGACGAAGATGATGACGATTCCACTACCTTTTGCAAGTGACTCTGCCCGCGTCAACAAAGACTGTACTATTTCATGTTCTATTTCGAGCGATCTCTCTTTCAATCATTAATCGAATACCGGTCTCGTTCTCGATTTCTATTCTGGTTCCACTGTCTCTTCCTTTCCCGATCAACAAATTCTTTTGACACCCCCTCTACTGGAAGTCCGATCCACTCGGTTACAAAACCGATTATGCTCTAGGATATCCTGACCCCGTCCTGGTCTAAGCCCTATGTTGGTTCCGCAGCATTGTAACCTGCTGGTGCCGCTCTAAATTTATTGGTCCATTGTCTCGCTCTTAATTCCAATTCAAGCCATACTATCCATAACAAAGTTAATACCACTTTTAAGTTCTTCGAATCCCCGTTTAACTCTTATTTCCGCTTTCAGTTACCAAACTGGTTCTACTCTAGGTTCTTCCGGACTCCGTCCTATTCCTAAAACACTTCTTTACTTGAAAAAAAAACTCAAATACAAATTTTTATGACTGTTAATATGAAAACTAATAATTATAAAAATATTCACCCTCCATTTTATGCGCTTTAGAAATGGTATAGGCATTCATAATAATTTTAATTCAATCTCATGTCGTATAAAGAATAATTTAAGTCATTCGATATTTTTAGGCTAGTTTCTTTGCAAATAGAACGGAGGGACTGTGATTGAATTTTGTTTTCAATCAGTAATGGTAAAAGTTTACGCCAGAGTAAAAGTTTACGAGAATTTAAAATGTTTTTCACTTTGAAATTTTAAAATCTTTATATGATATCCCACTTAGAAAAATTAATATTTTATAATCATTTTTTTAATTTCAGATTTCACTATGCAAAACGAACACACCAACTTAAAATTCATTCTTTAACACTTGTACGCCTACGAATGGGCAATTTGAACAATTCAATGCCATATATTTACGCAGTGACGTGACAGAAAAACAGAGAGACGGCGCCGAGATGATCGCAATAAGTCACAAGTTTTTGAATAATGAATAGCTCAAATTCTTGAATGCTCTAGCTTTAATCGTTGTCGTAGTGTCATATCACGATAAATCGCGTTAAACGAAGCGACAGCGGTGACTTTCAACGCAAACACGGCCGTCAACTTTTAAGATGGATTTATTGTTAGAGCTATGTGCTACAGGCAGGTATAAACGCTGAACGCCGACGCGAACATTATCTCGGTACCGTCTTGTATCTCGACCGTTTACGCGTTAATTTCTTTGAATAACGAAAATACTCGTGACTAACTATACCATCAAATCGCGTGCGTTAGTGTTTGTGTGATTCCGTTCAACAGCTTTTGTTTACCCATCTTAAACGGAGCGGCAGAGAAATTCCATAATAAACGGAGAAGCGCGAATCTTTCTAATATTTATTTCACTATTCTCTAACACAACACGTCTTAAAATCGAAACTAAATGTATTTTCATTGTATGGTTTAAAAAAGGTATTACTGACAGATGCATACATCAATTAATGAGGGCTGTTAACTATAAAGTTAGAATGAGGCGCAAACTCTTTGGATCTAAGAAAAGTAAATACTGGCTGGTAAATCTGGAATATTGATTAGATTTAAAAAAATATTTTGAATATCTTTCGTTTTTTAAAAATGAAAGTCTTGTTCGCAGTCTGGCGTAGCGTGTTGTTGAAAACGGAAAAAAAATGAATTGCGTGCGTGCTGTGCTTGAAACTTTTCACTGCAAAACAAATTAATTAAGACTTACAGGACACTTGAGAAACAAATTCTCCACCATATTGCACAGTTGCCAAGTGGCAAACCTAATTTAAATGTGAACATCCGCTAAAGATGACCCTCGTTCAGGTTGCCCAGCAACCGTAGTCACTGAATAAATAGTAAAAAAGGTCGAGAAATTGTTTTAGCAGATCGTCGTGTCACGGGTTGTTTATAGGCGACGAAACAAAGATATCGTCTGGTAGTATGTATAGCATTTTACACGAACGTTTGATGGGGATGACAAAAATATCCGTGCGCTGAATCCTAAGAATGCTTACCGATGCAGAAAAACAAACCAGGCTGAACACCTCTCGAGCTTCTTCGGAACTAATATAAAAAGATCTCGATAGTCTTTTGGTTCGATTTACAAGCATAGATGAAACATGGCTTCGCTATTACGATCCAGAAACAAAATTACAGTCAATGACTTTGAAAAGACCATCATCTCCAACCCTAAAGAAATCTAAGATCATGGAAAGATCATACGCTTTGAACCATGGGATATGGTCACGATAGAATATCACGGGTTTGACTACAGAATGAACACAACAGGTTAATTGAGCAATGAATATTTTATTTAAATCCAGCAAACCACTCGATGTGTGCCTTAGAGCGCACGTTAAACAGTCAGTCCCAGACTTTGACATCGCATCAACGAGTCGTGACGGGTTTACGGCCCTAGCCGTATGGAATAGCAGGGCTCAGCCTCAAAGGAAAGGGCGTAGATTAAGTATAGGGTAATAAAAACTTGATATAACAACAACCTTGATTTGGGCATAAGCAATAATAAAATCAGAATAAAAACCGGCTAAGAGCATATCGAACCATGCCCACTGTAGGGTTCCGACGCTGTTACTCAGCAAAAGAGCGTATATTCATAGCACTCGCGTATTTTTGTTGAGAAGCGTATTTTCTCGGTAATAACTCAAAATCGGTATATGCGATGATATTCATAATAATTTTCGTTGAAAATATTTATTAAGCGTCATCTTTGTATTTTTTTTCACATTTTTCGAACTTACGGTTTAAAAATCAAAAGGGGGAGGAACATAATTTCTGCTACTTTCGGGGCGATCATTTCCGAATATATTCAATTAATCAAAAAAAATTGCTTAGAAACCTTAAAATATTTTTAAAAGAATTGTCGAAATATATGTCACACGTTGATGCTTGCTGAAAAAATTTTTTTTCAGCTTTTGTCACATGTATGGAATGCCCCCCTTAAAATATTCATTTTAGTTATTTAACTATGAAACTAAATAGAGGCTTATACAAGACACATATACTCAAAATTTCATCAATATACATCTTGTAGTTTTTGAGTAAAATTCCTGTGATGAACCGACCGACGGACATGACGAAACTATGAGCGTTCCGTTTTTGCCATTTTGGATAGAAATCCTAAAAACTACATTAAACATAGAAGTGTGTAAGTACTGTAATTGCTACTTTATCCAACGTTCTAATTCCCAATAGTCTCCAAAATTCATTCATTCTGTCAGTTTAATTGTCAGAAGCCGATTTTCAAAATAACATCATTATTTAACATGAGATTAAAACAAAGCTAATAATAAAAATAAGTATCTTAAAAGGAAAATTAATTGTATTACTCCTATATAGATTGATATATATTGTGTAAAATTTTGAAATTAAATTAGATTTAGTCATAAAACCCAAAGTAGAGTCATAAACTTAAATCATCTTGTATAGGAGATTGCCGAGGCACTTCATTATTACAATAAAATACAATTCCGCTACGAAAAACAATACAGAAAAGACCTCTTGTAACTCTTATTTCAGTAAAATTATAAGAAATTGCATTCGACAGCAAAACGTACAACAAATTGAATTGTAACTTTTAGAGACTATTTTTTCCCCAATTACGCCGCAACGCGAAGGACACAAAAAAGACATCGTTCAAAAACGACGAGGCGCCGCAGCCGCTCCTTTAAGAGCATGGCACGTCCGGAATTCGCAGTAAAAACACCGTGGAAATTGTGAAAGCCTCTGCCAATAAAATAAAATTAGTTAGTATTAGACGCCTTCCAGGGACGCGCCCTCTAATTGTGTTTGAAGAGAGCGCGCGGCCGAGCCTGGATACACCCCGCTCACAAAACGAATTACCCGTAAATATATACTAAATGAAAAATTGGTTTACGTACTGCACGCCGTACTGACTTAATCTTTGATCATTAAATTTTCATTATGAACGCATCTGAACTGCGACTTTGTTTGTATATAATTTTTGCTGGTCCTATTTGGTAAGCACTTATACCCTTAATAAATATTACGAATTTACTAAACGCAAAGATACACTAGGAATGAGTAATGAACCTCTAGTTCCTACGCTTATGTACGGCAGTGACAGTTGGATGTGGCAAAAACAAACATGAATATAAAATCGAAGCAGTGGAGATGCGATCCCGGCGTCGTATGCGCGAAGTGTCTTCGAAAGATAGATATATATAAAAATAAGGATGGTAGGCAACGGTATATTTTGAAAGGAGATAATAGTGACTTAAGTAGAAAAAGGGATGTTACGGTGGTTTGACCGTCTGGAAGGGATGTTTTCCTATCTGTATTCCTATTCATCTGCCTCTAATAATTATGAGCTTTAACAACAGTATTATGTACTGTGAACAATGAACATTAATCATTTCAGAACCGTATTGTTTTTCCGACTGACAAAACTATACGTCAGTGTGTCTCGGTGTCTAGAGAACTTCGGAATAGCTTTCTCTATTCAAAGTTCTCAAAAAATCAAAATGAGAAATTACATTCCAATTTAAAATACATAACATTTACGAATTGATATTGAAATGGGCTTTTTCCCGTGAGCCTATAATTTATCGGATACCAGCTATGATACAAACAAGTGCCAATAGGACTCGCATCTTAAAGGTTCCGAACAAACTTAACTATGTATGGAGATATGTCATGTAATCAAGAGACTCGATAACTTTTGTTTTCCATAGTGATAAGCGAGATACTGATCTCAGTAATTTCGAAACTTTCATTTTTTTCTAAACATTTTTAATTTTTATAGAAAATCACAATTTTCGTAAATTTTAAATTTTTATGGCGGAATGTTAGAAAATGTTCTCCCACAGATTAATCTATATTACGAGCAGTAATGCAACTGCAAATATAAGTTTATAAACACAAAAAAAAAGGATTTCCATGTGATATAAATACAAATCAACATTTTTTCGGATTTTTTCGTTTACTTGCGCTGTAAGACCTTGCTGTTTATCAAGAAAAGTCAGATCTAAGTATTTGATATTAATTTCAACTTGACACCTCAACGCGACTCAGAGTTAGACAGACGGAAAATGAAATGATCTTATAGGGGTTCCTTTTTTCCTTGTGAGGTACAGTAACCAAAAAAAAGGAAAAATAATTTGACGGAACTGTAAGACTCAAAAACTTTTTTTTTTCAAAATACTTTCAAGAATCATGAAGAGATGATATGATATGAATATGCGGAAAATGAGAAATCCTAAAACATTTTTTAAATAAACCTATACCTTGTACTAAAAAAAGGCAAAATAATTTGACGGAACTATAAGACTCAAAAACTTTTTTTTTTCAAAATACTTTCAAGAATCATGAAGAGGTGATATGATATTAATATGCGGAAAATGAGAAATCCTATAACATTTTTTAAATAAACCTATACCTTGTACTAAAAAAAGGCAAAATAATTTGACGGAACTATAAGACTCAAAAACCTTTTTTTTTTTCAAAATACTTTCAAGAATCATGAAGAGGTGATATGATATTAATATGCGGAAAATGAGAAATCCTATAACATTTTTTAAATAAACCTATACCTTGTACTAAAAAAAGGCAAAATAATTTGACAGAACTATAAGACTAAAAACTTTTTTTTTCAAAATATTTTCAATTAAATCATTAAGAGATGATTTGATATTAATATGTATGCGGAAAATGGGAAATCCTGTAACATTTTAAACATAAACCTATACCTTGTACTAAAGGTACTCAACTTTGCCAAAAAACATTTTTTGATTTTGGATTTTCACTGTATTATTAAGCAAATACATGTTTTCTTAAAACGTGACACAATTTTAAAAGCGAATCAAATAATATTTTATACTTAAAGACGATAGAGAGAATTATCTATCTCATTCGTAATTTCGTAAATCATAATTTTATTCACCGACTAGCGTTTGATGTTTAACTTTATTGACATTCGGAAGGATTGAACAGACGAACTCTAAACAAATTGTAATAACACGACTGAAAAATGGTTATTCATAAAACACGACCAAACGGAAGTTTACCCTAATACAAGAAAAACATAGTCGAAACACGATAACAATTAGATCTCATCAGTCTGCCTAACAGAAGTGAGGTAAGCGGGCGGTGTCTCGTCTCGACGGCCGCTATCATAACAGACGGCCGGGCATGTGTAAACCCAGTCGGTTTGTTCGACTTCAGGCGGTCGCGGGCGCAGCTGTGGAAACATAGCTATTCATCACTAAACTATTTTGTACAAACTATGGCGTTACGGCGCTAATACGTGTCGTAACCGTAAAGTTGCGCCATTGTGATTTTTCTAGACTAAATATACACTCCTTTTGTTCGGCTGTTTGTTAAATACAAACTCAAGACGTAATAGACACGTTAATAGAAAATCTATTTTTCTATGGTCTGTCAAACCAAATTATTGAGTGCGTTGCACTAAATTTATAGAACGTCGTAACTGGCATTACCAAGTCACAATGTCAAAAATCACCGTTTCGTTTTGCATCCCGTGCAGCGACAGCCTTATAGGGTTCGTCTACGTCTGTAGTTTAAATAACTCATATCGGGTTAAGCAAATGGCATCAACGTACTGATAGAACGTTTTGAAAGATATTTCTTGAAAAAGCATATTTGCTATTATCATTCATCTATTGTGAACTATGATGAATCAATTGTGAAGTAGGTCCCAGCTTCCGTTCCCGTAAATTTTTTTTATAGGTAAATAATTAACGGTTCTTATTAAAAAAGAGATTGTATTACATCCATTGTAGCACTTCATTATTCGCTCAATCTTCCGTCGGAGGGACCGAGACACATCCCGAAACACCGAAGAGTGCACATATAAGTGACGAGTGCATGTTCTAGTCTGGACTAAGAGGATGGAAGTATAAAGCCAGCCGCTATTCGTGCAACTTTTGGTGAGAAAACGAAATTAATATAGGCGATAGACAATATATGGGTCAATAAATATCGCCGGAAAAAACAAATTCTTCTTTAACAATTCCTTTTTTCTTGACACGGTCTTTATTATTTCATTATTCGTTTTCTTCCCTAAGTCCACAACTTTCAGTTTCCATTTTCAAAAGATAAATATAATCGATCTACATCATTCCTATCTAACTCTATGTTAATTTGGCCACTCTTCTTATGATTTCATGTAGTAGAGGCTCCTGTCTTGTTTGAGCGAATCCTCCCACATGCAAATAAGGTGCCCAACCTTTGTTAAGTTGCGCTAAACCTTAAGGTGGAACAAACGATTAAAATAAATGGTTTCGATCTTTTCTTAAAACATGACCTTAGTACCATATATTTGTGACCTAGATGCTACTGGTAATTGTAATCGCTTTAAAGATTTCTTTGACTAAAAGCAGTCCAGGCCGGTTTCTTGTGTCATACAGTATCTTTGTTTCAATTACTTACAACAACAATAAAATTACAGGCCAAATATTTTACAGGTACGTTTTAATTTTATCTATAAACATTTGTTATATTTACAATATTTAATCGAACACGAATAATAATTTACTTGTTAAACCAACCCTACGACGATTCTGAGAAATATTGGCTTTCTTTTTGAAGATGACTTCTAAAATTAGTAATAATTTGTGATACAAACGGAAAAATGTTCATATAAAGCAAAACATTGCACAAACCAAACGATATGTAAAATATTTAGCCACGAATATAAATAGAAGAGTTACAATACAACATAGTTTTATACTGTTTAAATTCGCCTACGCACTTCTGGCAAAAAGACCACCCGCGCTAAAAGAACACGCGCTAATATAAGAAAAATCTACAAAGTTACAATTAAGTAATAAGACTATTACAAATTGTTGTTTTTCAATTACGGATCTGTGATTCTAATTTTATCTTTTGTCATTAATCAAAGCAGATTTAAAGTAACTTTCCTGAATGATCGTTTAAGCCATCGGACGTCCATTTCTGGACGTAACACTGCTCCCTCCAGAGCGATATTTCATCATAAAATTGTTTCACAGCACCGAAGTTGGCGATGCACAAAATAAAATGTAATCGCAGTAAAATATTCCAAATATACATAGTATTTTATAGACGATTACGCCGGAGCGAATGTTAGCAATGAAGTCACATTCCGCACGCCAAGCGCTAAAACATTTATAATCTCGGTTATCATTATTTATGTACGCCGCATATAGTTGTAGTAGCTTAGCGCGTAGGCCGAACGGCGTAAGTGGATTCGGGAGTCGGGAACTCCGAAGGCGAACTTTCCAACGTTTCGCGTTGAGGTTTAAACCATTAACAAGTTTATGGGCTGACGGAGCTGACGCCGCTTTAACGTGCGCCCGTGACGGTGGCGCACAATTCGTTAATTTGAGAACGGGCTTTAATGACGCCGCCCGTGAAGATATATATAGTTACAGCATTCGGCGTGCTCCTGTTACGGCGAGGCTCGTTTTCGATGATCGCGGTTCGTGATAAAAAAGTACTATTGCCATTGATTTTCACTAAGTATAAATTCTGTGATTCTGTATTCTTTCATGTCATGACTAATGGAGCGTATGTATTGTGCTAATTTAGAAATTATTCGTTTGGTAAATTTCAACACTAAAATAATTCTGAGAATTGTATTTTATAGTCAAATTGAAAGTTTATTACATGTTTAAAATGATAGCTACAAGTCTGATAACAATATAAACTTTACTATTAAATCTGGCGTCTCTTATAGTAGCAGTAGGCTGAGGTGCGGCAGCCCCGACAGCGCCGTGCCTCCGGCGGCCTCGTCCTCCGCTCCGGCCGGCGAACTGTTTCGACATTAAGTAGTTTCCGACGCTGATCGATCGATAGCGATCTCCGGAACGGGGAATTCGTGAAATCCGCATTAATAGCAGTTTAACCGAGGCCGCTCGACTCGCTGCCGCCGAGCGTCGGCTGCGACGGGCTGTCAAATTCGACGTATGGAAATGTCGCGTTGAAGCAGCGTACAGCCGTGATCTACATTACATACATATTCATACGTTTAACGTCACACGTATCCGAGGATATTTAAATTGATATCATATTTACGTTCACTAACTCGATGCGCCTACTTCTATACTTACACATGCATTACTCTGTTTGTCGATGGACATGTTGTAAATGTAGTATGCATTACTCGAAATATTTATTTCGACAACCGATTTCTTTTTTATTAATACAACGAATGGAAATTTTAAAAGGGGGCATATCATCATTAAGGCACTAAACGTTATGCTTTCAGGATTTACAACAAAACTATAAATGCGATGTGGTCAACAAAACGTTAGCGGAGCCGACATCATGTGAGCGAGACGACAACAGCCATTTCATACGTTAAAAGGTCCAGAAAGGAAATATCCAATTTGTGCGTCACGAATAGCACGGGCCAATCTTGCGAGATGTCTCTACAAACAGAGAGAGGAAACGAGGATATGCACGGATATGCTAGATTTATAAGAGCGGACTTTTTGAAATTACGAATTCTTCTATCGGACGTTGGAGATGAAATTCTAACTCGCGGGCATGTGACGGAACTTGGGTGTTCATCATTTGAAAAGAAAGAGCAATAAGCGTTGAATAAATTATTAAAATTGTGAGATATTCCACGCGTATTCTATTCACTTACCAGGTAACACTACGAGCTGAAGACAAGAAAACCCTAAGACCTTCCATGAATCCTCCTGTACCTTCCACGTCACTCAAAATAATATCATTTACATTTATTAAGATAATTTTTACATCAATTGTAACTTATTTTAAATCGATTAAGAAAATTAATACATTTCATTATCATAAATAAAATTACGTAACCATTTTTATACCCTTTTACTAAATTTATGGGCCATAGCTATGTTTAGATATACAGTTACTGGAGCAGACAATGTACGAAAACTGATTTGCTACTTTATATTTCTGAAAACATGAATATCTATTTCATGACTTTATTCCGCTATTTATGTTCTCCACGAATTGAACTTTAACGTTTCACTGCTAAAATAGGATAATCATTTTATTACAGTAGTAAAAAATATACTAGTAAAATAAAGACAAAAATTATGAACACATAAGTAAGTATCTAAAACATTAAAATGCACCTGCTACGTATCTGTCTGTTTGTTACCAGAGTTGTATTGTAACCACATAACTTCCCGTCTGAGGAGACGTTAGTCAAGTTTCATATAACTATATATCTATACGGCAAGTTACTAAACTCCAAATATTAGCATCGCGAGTGTTACCTCCACTTCGCGAAGTTAAACCTCAAGTAACAACTATGATTCATGTTACAGTTTATTGATAAACATTACCATTACATTATTACATAGTATAAGCGTAAACAAAATTTATATATCATAAGTATATACATATTTATCATGTTCTTTTTTTTAAGTTACGCCATTTTATGTATATACAAGAGTTAACTGACATATGTATATCAATGCACAGCCCAAACTACTGTATCTAAAGCATTGACCCATAAAAAAGAGAAGATGCACAGAGTCGCGCTCAAAAATGACCGCAGTAAATGAGTGCTAAAACAGACAGTTTAGCGCTTATTGCATTCAGCGTAGTTTAGTAGTACCTTCGGTTACAATGTCAGTGTTCGGTTAAAAAATGCAAAAATAACACGTAAAAAGCTATGAAAAGGATGGTATTTCTTACTTTCGATAAGCAAAATCTAATTTGCTTATAAAAAGTGCTCAATCACCTATTATAATGAGTATTCGATGAGTATTTTGTATTTCTTCATTTAAAGTAGCATCAAAAACCGAAATATAAACAGACTCAAAAGAAATAGACCTAAGCAAACATCGGTTTCGTATTTCTTGCGTTGCCATATTATTTGAACGCTTAACAATAGAGACTCAATACTTATATTAAAGGAGTCGCTTATTTTTTATTTATTATTTGTTTTATATTTATACAAATCTTAAAATTACCTCTAAAAGGAAATCATACAATAAATCAAACCTATTTCCAAGAAAAAATTATGTTTATTATACCTACTTGAATTTGTTGTTAGCAAATATATAATATTTAATGAATTTTCATCTTATTTTATTATATTAATAACGAGAATCTTTAATATTACTATAATCTATACCATTTAGAAATTATCAACCGATTTCGGAATACGTTATAATGCTTAGCGCAAATGATAGATTATATTATATATATGTATGTATGTAGACGCTTGCCTGCAACATGCATTAACATGCAGCATGCAACCCACCGCTGACCCTCGAATCTGCCTCTCCACTACGAATCTCTATCCAAATGATTGAATATTGATTCCAGAGGATTGACAGATATCGAACACCTAAGCAAGTGTTATTTATTATTATAATTATCTAATTCCGCCAACTATTAAATTGTTTAGTTCTACGTACGTTTCATGCCAACAAGGCACATCTTCAGGAAATTGCCGACAGTCACATCCACCAGGGTGCAAGGAGCGTTAAAACAACCAACACAACCTCGTTAGACAGGCCGCTGTCATGCAATGGTCAAAGAGCGACGAAAACATTATTAAGACAGCCACAGATCACCACCGATAGACATGCTTGTCAAATGTCACAGACTAACCATCACCAACATTACCCAAGTAGTTACAGGCAAGCGTCCAATAATGGCGATTTATAAACGTCAATTTGGTCGTTGAGCATATTATTATTATCTTTATGTTTTAAAATTTCGAAGGATTCCAAAACATTCAAACGTAACCCTTCTCACACACATGCAAGACATCGAATTTGTGATCATTATTAAGCTTATGACCGGTTTCTAATAGATGTTTAGCAAAATGGGATCTATCTGATTTATTATTTTTAAAGGCCGAAATATGTTCTTTATATCTTTTTCAAAGCAACGTCCGGTTTGTCCTATATATATTGATTTACAGTCATCACAAGTTAATTTATAAATTCCAGATTTTTATTATTGTGTAATTTATCTTTATTGTTACATAAAGTTTTCAAATTATTATTTGTTTTAAAGGCCGTATAAATATTATGTTTTTAATAATCTTGAACTTTTCTCCGAAATTGTACCAAAATATGTCAAACTAGCTATATATTTCTTTTGATCTTTAGATTGTGTTGGATAGATACTTTTCTTTATAATACTTTTTGTTTTTATTAATGAGTCCATCAATACATTTTTGCTATATCCGTTTGCCAATGCTATACTGTAAATGGTATTTAATTCTAAAAGGAAATTATGATTATTAAGGGGTATGGTGAATAACCGATGTATCATTGATTTATAAGCCGCCAATTTGTGTTACCATGGATGACAAGAAGAAATGGGTATTGTAATATCTGTGCACGTGGGTTTTCTATATATTTTAAATTCATGTCTATTATTTTTTCTGGTTAAGGTCAAATCTAAAAAAATTATAGAATTGTTTGTTTCTTCCTCTAGTTTAAATTGAATTTTGGGGTGTATGCCATTAATATAATTTTGAAACAGATCTAATTCTATTGAATTACCCAGCCAACACATAATAATATCGTCCACATATCTAAAATAATACAGGATATTATTATTGTTTACTGTGCTTAATTTCGAATTCATCCATAAAATTTCGGCCATTAATGGACTTAAAGGTGAACCCATAACTAGACCTTCTTTTGTATATAAAATTGATTATTATAACGGAAATAATTTTGATTCATGCACAATTCTGTTAATTTTAAGATATCGTCCTTCTCGCCTGGATGTAGTTTTTGTTTATCTAACTTATCTTTTATAATTGTTAAGCATTCTCTAAAGGGAACATTAGTAAATAAACTGTCTACGTCAAATGAGATAAATTTGCTATTGTTTGGAAGGACAATATCTTTAATTTTGTTAACCAGGTCTAAACTATTAACCAAACCATATTTTGGGTTGAATGAAATTTTTCTTTTTATTATATCATTTATGTATTTAGCTAATCTATATGTTGGCGCCTGCACATACGAATAAAAGTAAAGCAGCTAATATAACATTACTAAAATCTCAAAAGATCTGGCTTAATGAGGAATGTCGTAAATGGTTTAAAAATAAAGATACCCTCAAAATTCATTTGAAAGTATTATATTCGGAATTATAATTGTAATTTTTTATTTTGCGTTAAGAACTTTTTGTGAATGATTATAGAGGCCAATTCTCTAGCTTTTTGATCAACTAAATCGAATTCGATGTTATGTAATTTGAACGATAATTCCGAATATAATACTTTCAAATGAATTTTGAGGGTATCTTTATTTTTAAACCATTTACGACATTCCTCATTAAGCCAGATCTTTTGAGATTTTAGTAATGTTATATTAGCTGCTTTACTTTTATTCGTATGTGCAGGCGCCAACATATAGATTAGCTAAATACATAAATGATATAATAAAAAGAAAAATTTCATTCAACCCAAAATATGGTTTGGTTAATAGTTTAGACCTGGTTAACAAAATTAAAGATATTGTCCTTCCAAACAATAGCAAATTTATCTCATTTGACGTAGACAGTTTATTTACTAATGTTCCCTTTAGAGAATGCTTAACAATTATAAAAGATAAGTTAGATAAACAAAACTACATCCAGGCGAGAAGGACGATATCTTAAAATTAACAGAATTGTGCATGAATCAAAATTATTTCCGTTATAATAATCAATTTTATATACAAAAGAAGGTCTAGTTATGGTTCACCTTTAAGTCCATTAATGGCCGAAATTTTATGGATGAATTCGAAATTAACATAGTAAACAATAATAATATCCTGTATTATTTTAGATATGTGGACGATATTATTATGTGTTGGCTGGGTAATTCAATAGAATTAGATCTGTTTCAAAATTATATTAATGGCATACACCCCAAAATTCAATTTAAACTAGAGGAAGAAACAAACAATTCTATAAATTTTTAGATTTGACCTTAACCAGAAAAATAATAGACATGAATTTAAATATATAGAAAACCCACGTGCACAGATATTACAATACCCATTTCTTCTTGTCATCCATGGTAACACAAATTGGCGGCTTATAAATCAATGATACATCGGTTATTCACCATACCCTTAATAATCATAATTTCCTTTTAATTAAATACCATTTACAGTATAGCATTGGCAAACGGATATAGCAAAAATGTATTGATGGACTCATTAATAAAAAAAAAAGTATTATAAAGAAAAGTATCTATCCAACACAATCTAAAGATCAAAAGAAATATATAGCTAGTTTGACATATTTTGGTACAATTTCGGAGAAAAGTTCAAGATTATTAAAAAACATAATATTTATACGGCCTTTAAAACAAATAATAATTTGAAAACTTTATGTAACAATAAAGATAAATTACACAATAATAAAAATCTGGAATTTATAAATTAACTTGTGATGACTGTAAATCAATATATATAGGACAAACCGGACGTTGCTTTGAAAAAGATATAAAGAACATATTTCGGCCTTTAAAATAATAAATCAGATAGATCCCATTTTGCTAAACATCTATTAGAAACCGGTCATAAGCTTAATAATGATCACAAATTCGATGTCTTGCATGTGTGTGAGAAGGGTTACGTTTGAATGTTTTGGAATCCTTCGAAATTTTAAAACATAAAGATAATAATAATATGCTCAACGACCAAATTGACGTTTATAAATCGCCATTATTGGACGCTTGCCTGTAACTACTTGGGTAATGTTGGTGATGGTTAGTCTGTGACATTTGACAAGCATGTCTATCGGTGGTGATCTGTGGCTGTCTTAATAATGTTTTCGTCGCTCTTTGACCATTGCATGACAGCGGCCTGTCTAACGAGGTTGTGTTGGTTGTTTTAACGCTCCTTGCACCCTGGTGGATGTGACTGTCGGCAATTTCCTGAAGATGTGCCTTGTTGGCATGAAACGTACGTAGAACTAAACAATTTAATAGTTGGCGGAATTAGATAATTATAATAATAAATAACACTTGCTTAGGTGTTCGATATCTGTCAATCCTCTGGAATCAATATTCAATCATTTGGATAGAGATTCGTAGTGGAGAGGCAGATTCGAGGGTCAGCGGTGGGTTGCATGCTGCATGTTAATGCATGTTGCAGGCAAGCGTCTACTATAGATTTCCGCGAATTAACACCTCATACAATACAATATGTATGTATGTATATAATTTCGATAGAAGCTCCGACTGTTTGTTTTTCTGCGCTAATCGCTGAAATAACTAAACAGATTGTAATCAAATTTTTGACAGAAGTGGATTAGGACCTGAAATAAGACATAGAATACGTTTTATTATACTTGTCTATCTATATTAAAATGTGAAACTGTACATACGATATTTTCTTTAAATGTTGTCATAAATATTTATTCCTTGACGCATTTAATCGGTATTTATCATGCACTTTGACTTTCAGCATGTCTTCTTATAAAACATAATGGGTTAAGCAATCGTAATGAAATTAGGAACACAGTAACAACATGCACTTGCGCAATCGATGGTCTATAATATCATATGGATAATTTAGTGTCTGTTTGTTTATTTATTTGGGTTGATCTCCGAAAAATCTGAATGAATTGTGATAAAAATGGATGCACTATCTTCTATAAATGTGCATTTCATACTAAGTTTGTTGTTTTCTTTGCGTACCTAAACCATTCATTCTATTATAATGAAGCCGACGATATTTAATACGTGATAAGGGAATGATTTATTAAAAATAAAAAATAATATTTTTATCTGACGTCTGCGTCTCTGGATCTAAACTACTGAACCAAAATTTTATTTACAAGTACAAAGGTACTTGAATAAAATGGACAATTAACATTTCCCCTTGGGTCATCTTTATATATGTCCTATTATAGATTTTAAAAATTCACTTATAGAAAATTACAATCTCATTGAGTAATATAGCTCAAATTTTATTATTATACTACCGTTTGATCCGGTTTAGTACATATCGGTAATGTGACCGGTAGCGAAAACGAAATTGCCAGCGGGACGAGGAGCAGAGTTGAAAGTTGAAACTGGGATCGAAGTTTACCAACCAAATCAAATTGAGGGAACCAAAATCAGAATCAAGAGCGTGGCCGGAATCGAAATGAGGAGCAGTACTTACAGAGATGAAAATTAAGAAAGAGACAGATCGAGAGTGACACCAGAATTAAAATTTACTCGGATCAATACCGAGGTCGGCGCAGGACTGAGATCGGAATAGAGAGTGAAACAAACTACTATCGAGAACAGGACTGGAATCGGAGTCAAGAACGGGGTCTAGTTGATAACGTAATCGGTCGATATACAAGATGAGGCAATTCTACTTATGTCCAAGCGGGCAAAGCCAGGGGGAAAATTTGTATATACGGTATTATATCTATATACATATATAATGAAAATAGGTTGTCTTTGTTCGCCAATCACGTAAAAACTACTAAACGTATAGACATGGGACTGGGACCATTCGATGCGGCATGATTTGTAGATGGTTCTAGGCTACTCATTTTTCGAATTCCGTAAATCCTTCGCCATTTTATTTATAATAAAAATTACCCAGCGAAGCGGGCGGGGCAGCTAGTGTACGAATAAGCATAAAGTCTCTTGATTCATTTCCTAGCAATCAAAGGTAGATATCTATGTAGATAGACATATACTAATATTACTACCAATAGTAGTAATACACAAACGTTTGGCTCAGTTTTGCGTTACCATCTATATACACTCGCGATTCTAACAAATTGTATACAAAGAATTCAAATTCAACAAGATATCATTTTTTTCCGAAAACAATAGATTACGCATACCTAAATAACAACATATCCATGTGTATGTTACAGACCCATAATTTATCAGGGTAGGTAAATAATACCCAACGTTTCTATCGTTAAGAACGCTATTATATCACGAGGCTACTTGGCGGAAGATTGATTGATCCGGTGGAGTCATCCAACTGATATTAAACGGTGGTTCAACTCTCCGAAATAATTTATATAACACAGTGGGTTATTGTGGAGAAACAATAGATTTGTTTATTATTATATTTGTTTATGTAATATATGTATATACATAGACTAATAATGGTATAAAAAGTACAATTAGGAAAATATTTGTAAGCACAAACTTCCATTAGATTTGATTAGGAAACACATTTACTGAAGAGAAAACATAACAAAAGTTTATATAAAATAATTCTGAATACACAACCCTAATTTACTTTTAAATAGAAAAATTCTAAAAAAACTTGATGCAAGAAGCTCGGAAATGTAATCTTTTCTTTTTTGCAAATCACGACAAGGTGTACCTCAGTTAGTCTTTAAATATTACGAACATGATAAAGAGGTAGGATACACACAGAACCGATATATACGATATACCCATGTCTAATAGTGCACATACCGATACTATTTATCGAACGTTTTTTCCTTCTTCGTTAAATTTGGAGATGATAGAAGAAACATGAAAATAGAATCAATACAGTGTAAATGGGATCCTATGTAGTATGTATGATATATTGAAAGTTAGATATAGAAATAGTGATGTTAGAGAGGGATGTGATTTGAAGAAAGATGTAGTGCCTAGAATAGAAAAGGTATATACGGTGGTTTTGACCATCTGGAAAGCATGCATGAATGTAGATTAAAAAACAAAGCTATTAAGCGAATGTGTGTGATGGAACATTAGTCCTGGAAAATTTTATGCAGACCAAATTGGTGGTATATTAAAAGAGAACCAAATCTTAAGCACCCGAAATCCACAACCTTGCATGAAACGATTGATGGATGTCGAGCAAAAAAGATATGCAGGTTTCGTACTGCGTGGGAATCTGCGGTGGAAAGGAAATTCATTTAAATTCTACATCTGAAAAAACAACAAAAATCGTGTGAAATTCTTTAGATTTGGGTTATAAAAGATAAGCTTTCTAGATACGAGCATTGCATTACATGAAAGAATCGAGTTATAAAAGCGCCTAGCTTCATACCTAAGAGACGGACTTGATTATCCAAATCGTAAATGTGGAAAAACCTATAAACAAATTTTCCTCGTGTTCTATTACCATAAAAGAAGTCTATCGCTTTGTCTCTACCGTAATCAATAAAATAAAGTTTTCCCAACCTGAACATATGCGTACGCTTTGGCGTACGGCAACCTCGTGAAGAACCCGGTAAATGTTTTTCATAAGCTGAATCTTATTGTCTCCAATAAAGAGCACAAAATACTAAAACCTCTGTTTTAGAGATGCCGCAACAAAATCGTATCGGAATTAAACGCAGTAAAACCATGATTTACGTAATACGACACCAGATGTTCCACTTTTATTATAGCGCAGAAGATAAAATGTGTCACATAACCCGATGTTAATAACTTAATAGTTGTCCACTTACCTAAGACGCTCTGACATAGAATTGACATTTATCTAAATAGAATGACTCGATTAACGAAATATTCATGATTATTGTGAATAATTATCGTCAAATATATTCTTGAATATTTGTGCACGTATATATCACTTACTATACATACTTTGTATGCATCAACCTTTTTCAGTGCAAGTCCTACATGAAAGACTGCGTGTTCATCTGTTCCATCGCTGTGTAAAGATTTACACATAGAACAGGTGTAAAGTTTTCACCTGCCCTCGAAGTGTGAGTTTCTTCACGATGTTTTCCTTCACCATTAGCGGGTGTTCTTGAATAAATAAATATACCCACGCAGGTTTAGTAACAGCATCGGTACATGCTCGATATGAAACCCACAACCTTCGGGTTGAAAGTCGAGCGTCATGCCAAGGTGCCATCACTGCTATTTATTTTTAATCGTAATTGAATATCAATTTCAAATAATTTAACGTATTTTTTGTGTATAGTATCATGATCGACAACCACATTTACGTGTCAAATGACAATGCAATTTATTAAATAACAAATTAATTGATAGTATATTTCCAGATATAGTATATTGCGAAGTTAGAAAATGCGATTTATTGCACGACTCATAATGCGAAGCATTAAGAAGTGCTCTACGAACGAATAATTTTTTTTCCTCAATTTCGTAACTTTTTTCATCAATAACACGATTAATAATTCATGTAATTTTATTAACCTGTGCACTATTTGATAGATAATTTAATGAAGATTAATTCTATCACTGGTTCAAATCGATTTAACATAATACAATTAGAAAAACTATCAAAATAGTCAAAAGAAATTTCCTGTCAATCAACACTTTTTCGTTCCGGACACGATAGCGAGCGTAAAATTCACTAATTTGATCCATTTTTTAATAGCTTGAGATCCACTGTCCGGAGATTGGTATTGAAAATGGTTAACTTGATTTGTGTCGTTTAATAGTTATTAACAAAAACGAATGGACATAATGAGTCGTGCACTTTTGGATTTTCCAAATATTAATGAATTTAAAATAAAAAACGCTCAGTATTCAATAGTAATAATTGCAACTAAAAAGCGGTAATTGCTTTGGAATTTCATTATCGCAGCGATATTACCTACATAACAATTGACTAGTACGTTACAAAAAAAAAATAAACAATTGGCACGTGCCAATTGGAATAAGAATCGTTTTCTAATGTGAATAATAGAAATCCAATGGCCATCGGAAAAACAATTTATTTCTTAAATTGCATTGAATGTAAACTTGTTAAAATTTGTTGATTCAATTGTTTGCTACATTCACTATTTTGGAGTACATTAATTCAAAGATTCAGTACGAATTAGGATGAAATAATGACTTCATTTAAAATAATTATGGAGTTGCGAGTCCCGTAAAATTTGCAAAAAATCCATTTAAAAGTAATTAAATATAGGCGATTTTAATGTAATACATGATTACATCTATTTTGTTGTACATTAGTAATCTGAAAGAATGCGAGCAGACGGTTGGAGCGTTCATATTTTAGCAAGTATTTGCCTTTTAAAATTACTATTATCTGTTGAAATCGCGATAAAAAATCTCATACAAAACACAATCTATAGTTTCATCCAAATAATAGCATCACAGATCACGACATATAGTACAACAACGAAAACTATTATGTTTGATTAAAACGAACCGCTACATTCGGACTGGATTGTTGTATACTTACCTTGTATGCAGCATTCTTACAAATCTACATATTTACCGAACAAAGAGCAATAATGGAAGTTTCTGGAGTCAAAACTTACCTCCGATTTTGTAACACCTAATGAGTTTTTAGTAGTGAAATTGAACCAACCGCTGCACGTCTAGTACCTAGCGCTCGTAAAGCCATGTGCTCCGGACACTAGCACTGCATTTGTGACAACGGTCGTTAGCACCCTCCAACCCGCAATGAGCCAGCTAGAACTGAAGGTCCAGCTCCTCAATATTCAATAAATAGAACGTAGTAGGGCATGCGTTAGCAGAGAAGTAATAAAAACAGGGCACAAAACATATGCTATTAATTTTTAGATAGAACGAATTTAATTCATGCTTTAGCAATGTATTATTATTTACATGAGTTCCTGTCAAATAGAAAAGGAATTCTGTAAAATAAAAATCATGTCTCATTTTCTGTGTAATTTTTTTGTTTGATTTGGTAATGTAATTTTCCTTAATCTCGCAGCCGCTTTCGCAGTTTGATTTGGAATTTAATCAATCAAAAGTTTAGTTTAAGCCATAATGTTACACGTAATTCTATAATGGTTGTACCATGAAGTCTGTATGTATTTAATGTCACATGTAGTTTTTTTTTTATATTCTAAATACAAGAAAACTGTAAATTATTCTAAATCAATAAACATTTAGTTTATTAATATTAAATATTTAATTGTTAGACAAATATTGAAAAATTGTATACAAAAATGTTTTTAACAGATAAGCGACAAGTAATGAAGATTAGAACGACTGAATCTACTACCAAAAGTTAATCCATATAAAGTAGGATAATTAATGTTCGCCAAACTACGATTAAATTCACAAACAAGCTAAACGCATCGGAAAACAGTTAGGGGAGAATTGATATGACGTCTCCGATGCAGACATGACTAATCGATTATCTAACGGAAAGCGAGTCGTTTATAACAGAATAGGGTCCCAATTTTTGACATAATGTTGTTACAACATTAATAGTCGGAAGAAATAAAGACAGCACTACAAAAAAGAACAAAAACAAAATTATGTACTAAGAAAATGCTCAATAGTATACAACGCTGGTAGCTCGTGCTCCATTGCCTTCGAACCGGGAGGTAGCGAATTTTCGATCACGGGCGAATAGACCGATGAGATTATGAACAAGTCTACGTGCTTCGGAGGGCACGTTAAGAATAGGACACTGTCACAGCATTGACGACGTTCTTTACCAGCTCCCGATCGCCACTGAGCCAATGTGGAGAACTCAAGGTCATGGCCCTCAATCTAATACAAAAAGCTTGTGGGAGGGTATAGTTTAGCAGTGGTTTTTAGACAATGTAGAACCTAGGCCGCTGAACCAATTTCGATAAATAAGACAGACAATACTTATACTCTTTTTTAATATTACAAGTGATTAGGATGTTACGAAAGATGCAACATAACGTACATAAGCCATGGATCTGCCGATCGGAGTAAGATATCTATAAAAAAGAATATGATGATTAAAAATTAAAAAAAAATCCCAAAAAAAAAATTGACAAGTTTCAAGCGATCATGAGATGCAATTATTACTGTAATTATGAGGATATGCTATTACGATGAAATTTAAATATTGAATTAAAGTGACGGTTGAGACGGTCCATTTTTTTTTTGTTTTTGTTTTCTGTAAGGTTTTCACTAAGCTGGACACACAGATGCGTGTTCTTTATCATCTTTATGATTTAAGTACTCATTTACTTGAAAATATTACTGTCCGTCCGTCGTGAAGTAAAGAAGAATCCATAGAAATAATTTCGGATGCACCGGTTGCTTTCGTCATGTCTAAGGATCAGACCCCCTGAACGTGATAATAGTCGACTAAATAAAAGCCGTGACGTATCACGGCCGATTATATCACTTACGATCCTTTGTTTGTGCATCGACCATAACGGTACGCGTCGAATACTCATACTGCAATAGATCAACAACAGCTTACAATAGTACAAGGTAAAACAGCACACGTATATATATTAAGCACAAGGTATTTTAGACACGTATAATTAGTTAGAGTTTTAATGCTATAAGGGTAGTAAATGACACATAATAATAATAATAATATTATCCTAACATAACATTGATGTTCAATCAACGTTATTGATATACTGACATTAGATGGCGGAGACACCTCTCGAATGTAATCTTGCTGTAATGTAGAAATCGGATGTAGGCCTCACATGTAGAAATGACAATAAGGTATGTGCGAAAGGGATTTATACGTTGTTTATTTCATACGTAATGATATAATCTGTGTCGTAATAATTAGCATTAAATATGGAGTTAGCTTAATTATTATTTATAATTAAATCCTCTGTTCCGAACCAAGATGGCAAAAACGGAACCCTTGTAACTTCATATCCGTCCGTATGTCATAAGCCTTTTACTCAAAAACTACAAGATATATATTGATGAAACTTATAGTATAGGTGTCTTGTATAAGCCGCTACTTACTTTAGTAGATAAATAACAAAAACAAATATTTCTAGAGGGGGCACTTCATACATGTAACAGAAGCTGATTTTTTTTTCAGCAAACATAAACGCGTGGCACATACTTCGACAGTGCTTTTAAAAACAATTTAAGGTTTCTTAGCAATTTTTTTTAATTACTTTTGTAAGAAAAAGTAATAATTAAGATGATTTACAAATTTTTAGTTTTCTTTTTTATATTTATTATTTTTGTATATTCATATAAATCTTAAAATTACCTCTAGAGTGAAATCATACAATAGATTATACCTATTCCAAAAGAATATGCTTATTATATTTAAATTTGTTTTTAACAAATTATGCATATGTTCATCAAGACTATGTTAATGTTTAATGAATCTTCATCTTATATTATTTTATAAATAATAAGAAAGTTTTATATTACTATACTCTATACATATTAGAAATTATCAAGTTCTTTCACGTATTTTCATAGACATTATGAAATTAAAGTGTCATATTAACTTTAATCTTAGATGATTACTACATTAAGCTTTATTATGAAGAAAAATACACTGATTATTTTCATATAGTCAACCAAAAAACAATAATAAAGATTTAAAATTATAGTAACCACTCCCTGATGTCTTGTTTCAGAACAGCACGTATAAACTGTAAAAAAGGACTTATTTTCTTCCAATAACAAAATGATAATTACTTATTCTTCGCGTTTAAAATGAACTCTATGTTATGACAATTCAGTTGAAATGTCAGATGACAAATAATGTTCCTTCCCTTCTTTTTATTTTTGTACCGCAAAATGGTATCGCAAAATGTGAGACAGAGAAATCATGTAAAATTTGCGCCATTTTTCGGTCTTAGAATAGTAAGCGTCTATGCATCCTCTCTTTTTTATACATCTATGGGTCAGGTGATCTTAACATTGCAAAATGAATATCAGGGCAGGCTTAAAAAGTATGAAACTGCCTTCATATGTTTTGTATGTATGAAGGCTATCTAATACTTTCCAATTTTCGCGTGGGCTCCGCCCGCGTAAACATGCAATGAATTCATTCATCTGTATGTATAAAATAGATATTTGTGTATTATATGTAATTAATTGCTAAACACCAGTGTTTGACTGATTACCTTGAAAGTAAATAGGTACAACTAAATAGCTTTTCCATATTAAAGATTTTATGCAATTTATTTTAGCATTTTTCTTCGAATTTGCCCGCGTCTTGTACTATTAAGCGAACATTATACTGATTTTAAAAAAATCACTGATACATATTATTGACATTGTTATTATAGTCATTATAGTCTACAGTGAAATAAATTGACATAGAGAGCATGACCGGATTAGAACCGAGAACGCAATAAGTTCGGAATCATGATTAAAATCGTAATTGGCCGATATACAAGATGGAGGAATTCATTCTGTCTACGCGGGCGGAAGTTAGTATATATTATTTTACCACTTTGTCAGTGTGATTGAAAAGTATATACATGCCCAATTACAGGTTTGTAGTACTGCAAGTCTCTGAGACAAGCCGCGGAGAGAGAGACAAACCGAAGGACAGACGGACGAAATTATAAGGGTCCTTTGTTGACTACAGAAACCTAAAACGATTTTTTTAGAAATGCGAGAATTTAATAACATTCTTTAATTGTGCCCGTAATTCGAGTATCAATGACGACCGAATAAATGGTGTACAGTACACGCAACGAGAGTTAAGGCGAAAACAGTACTTACAGAGACACATATATCAAAACACAAACATTATGATTGTGGAAGATACAGGTTGTTTCTTGTTTGCTGAATTATTTTTAGGGTTCCACATCCTTCGTATTGATTAATTGGCTGTAATAGCTATAATTAAACATATTGATAGATTTACTAATTGTTGCAATCACTATCCTAAGTGATATAGCCTATATTTTATTACGCTACTAGCATTTGCCCGAGCTCCATACAAATCGTAATCACGACCGATAGCGGTAACGGAATTGAAAGCGGGGAACAGAATTGAGTCGGAACCGAGCTCGAAATTGAGATCGGGTCGGGATTACAATTAAAAACGTGACAGGGATCGAAATCAGAAGTAATACCAGGACCAATATTCAAAATAGGAACGAGATTGGAATTGACCATAGGGTAGATCTGTATAAAAGATTACAACCATATCCACGCGGGCGAAGGCGCGAGTGGAAAGTTCCTTTTATTGATATAGATTAATCATGCTGTCAACTATGAACCCCATTCTGGCCCTGCTCGCTGTTCTGATCTAGTTCTCAATTACGGTTCCGGCACCACCCTTAATTCAATTCTGATAAAATTATTTCTGAGAAATTTAGACTCTAACATTGCAAACGGATGTTACCATTAAATTCTTATTCTGAAATGATCACATTCCTATGCATTTCCAGACTGGTGTTGATCTTCTCTTGAGCATTGTCATTAGCAATAAACAGTCTACAAATTGGTATAAAAAAGTGAGTAATCAGCTCTATGTTCATACCAGTAAAAGCCAGGAAAAGCTATTGTATATTAAACCCTAGCCCAACAACAACAAATTTCCATTAAAAAAATCATGTAAATCGAATCAGCGGTTTTCAAGTTATAAGTGCACAAACAAATACAGTCAGAGAGATATTGTTTGTAATATGTAAGGATATATATTGCAAGTGCTATAAATACATATTTGTATAAACATACATAAATCCATAGTGTTTTTCTGATGAATAGTTTGACAATTCTTGTATTGTGAACAAAAATACACTGCCTTAAAATAGAAAATAAAATGGACCGCATTTATCCTCATTTTTCTAATAAATTTGTATAATTTTTTTGCTTCAAACTTTTTAGTAATTGCGGTTAGTAACAATTATTCTTATATTCTAACCAATTCTGTCTTTACTCCAACAAGTACAACATATGAGCATCCAAATGTTCATTTTAACATTTATGCATTTATTTGTATGCGTACTTAACACCATTCAATACTTAAAAAGTACCTTTTCTAGGTTATAGTTCAGTAAAGGAGCATCTTCAATATTTGCACTAGAATGTCTTTAATTTTATAATAATGATTTTATGAATCAAAGAACATAAAACCTTCTTTAAATGAAATATCCAATGTGATAATATTTGGGTCCTGTCTCTGGTTTATCTCACAATATTTAAAAAAAAGAAATGTCACATTCACTTCATTACTATTTACCATTGACCAACTCCAAAAAAAGAGGAGGTTCTATGTTTGTCTTTATATTTCTTTCGATGTATGTTCAGTGATAATTTCATCAGTTGTAGACCAATTTAAATTTTTTTTTTGTTTGCAATGAAATAATCTTGACATGGTCCCATACTCACTAATTCAGCTTCTGATGATGGAAACTCAGGGAAATCGAGGGATAGTCTCAAATATCACACGTATAGTGTGTTAGAGTTCTTTTTTTTTAGTTATTCATGTTTTTGTAGCTGATAATTATCATCTCATGCTGCTAGACTAATTATGGAAGCCACAGCATACCTTAATGTTTAGGAGTTATGGAATAATACTGTAATTTGTCACCAGAAACTACCCTTCAATGGTTATTAGTATGACTTAGTATACATAAAATTAAAAATTAAAATTACTTATTAATCTACCTACATATTTTCAACCAATCATATAATTCTAACGTGACAATCTTAGAAGGAACACACTACAATCGTTTAGTGATAACAGAAGAAATAGAGTGAATTCACTTAATATAAAACTGAATAAAAATGTTATCTGTGTGAATTATAGAACTTTTATATGAGAAAAAAAAATAAGAGTAACTTATATAATTTGTATAAGAATATTTTGGTAATTGCACTCCAACTAAAAATGTAAAGACCCTTGAATGATTACCAATGGACAATAAATTCGAGATTGGAATAGGTACTGCTTTTCTATGGGCTTTTGTACAGAAGCCTGGCCAATTTTATTAACCATGGCTTGATCCACGGGCAAAGTAGTGAAATGAATTTTAAAGTTATAATTACTCAAAACCTAAAAAATGTGAAATAAATTAACTTTCAGTAAAAAATAAAACCCTTTCAAAAATCTATTTAAATGATTGTTTAACCAGACTCCAAAAACAACTAATTAGATGTTTTTGGAGTTTATTCCAACTAAATAAAGGCAAAAGAACATATAATCTATAAACATAAATATGAATCATAAAATATTAAGTCAAAAAATAGATCTTCTGAAATGCAACTGTGTCTGATTTGAATTTAGCTGTTCTAAAAGAATTAAAAGTCATCTCTGGATTCTGTTTAAAGAATTATTTCAATCGGTTTTGAAAGTGATTTTTTATTATTTCATAATATAACAAATGTTAGTTCTTCTCCTCAAATTAATTTTCAAGTTTGCTAGTACTTCTTTTAAGTGTGTATTCTCAAAACATAAGAGGGAAAAGATGTAAGGGATTAAAAATCTGTTAGAAATAAATGTTGGTAAGAAAAAGTAAATCTAATCTGAATTTAAAAAAAAATTGAATAGGGTATAAGGCAGTAATTACAAAAAACTACACCAGCTGAATAAAAATAATAAACAAGAGACAATAAAATTAGGATTCATTTAATTTAATTAAATTGATTTACCCAAATTTGATTTAATACAAAGATAATGTCTAGAAGGAATCAACCTACTTTAAGGACTGCTTATAGAGCTTTCTTTTATCTATTTGTCTACTTATATACCTAAGAAATATATTGCAACCTTGCTCATTTAGTACAATTCATTAAATGTGCCGCTTAGTTAAGATTGTACGTATGTAAAGGTTCATTTTAATTTTTCTATTTTACTTTTTTATAAAGTTGCTCCATTGTTTTATTAATAAGCTAATACTTTTCTCTTTTAAGTTTTTGTAAAATCATAAGTAAATTTATAATATTCGCAACAATTTACATAAACAATATAATTACTTAATGATCGGGATTTAGAAAAGTTTACAATCAGAGTGGACAGTGAAATGATTGGGATTATATTTTACAATGGGTTCAAGATTGGAGTCAAGAGTGGGACTGGAACTAAATTTGAGAATTGGACAGGGACTGGAATAGAAAGTGGAACCAGAATTAAAATTGAGAATAGGATAGGAACCAAAATAATAATTGAAAACCAGATTGCTATATATAAAATGTGAAGTCTATTTATTCTCCACCTACTAGTAAACTTATAAATAAACCAATTCATTTGTAAAATTTTTTTGAAAATCAGATATTTAGCATAGTTACAAATTTTAAAAAATGCTTGGGAAAAATTTATTAAATATTATGGTCAAAATCAAAATGAAATACTTTAACTTTTAAAATTTGCAATTAAACTTAATATATAATATTGAGCAAAATTTAATAAATATACACATTTCATTTTAACTTTAATATATAATCAAGAGTGAATGATAAATTACTTTAAAAGTATTCTTGACATATGAAATCATGAAAATTAAATCATAAAGAATTATTGGATTGTAATATCATAAATTAAGCAATATATTGAATTTCTTTCAGTATAAAAACTAATATATTACTTATAAATAAACTTTTTGAAACAATATTTAATTATTAGTTCATAAATAAAATGGATGTAGTTTTACAATAGAGACAAAGCCTTGAAATGTTCAAGTTTTTATTTTTCATAATCTAATATTATACAAAAAATATTTATCCTCAAAAATTAATTATTGATGTAAAATTCTAAGTCCTTACTGAACATCGGAAACCTGATTTGTGTGCAAAACATATTGTGATTATTGCAAATAATGAGCACATAAGAAAGCAAATGATTGGGAATCGCCTCCGCATTGTAAACAAACAATATACCTATTTATAATATTGTTTTAAAATACCGAATCTAAAGGCTAAATATACTACTTACCATATGAAATCTTTGCAGTGAGAACAGAAGGTTGGTTGTTTGAAGAATCTCGGCATAAATTTGTGGTCTTTCACCAGATAAATATTCTTCTTCTTGAGGGCACCCTTGCGGCCGCGAAGCCGCAGTTGATTACTGGCGCCCATTTCACCACCACCCTCATCACAATTGTTCTCTTCATCCGCCATTCTTGCAAGAGCGCTAAGTTTACTGATGCACTCGTATATAAATGAAGTCTCACTAAATCGCTAAACGAGAAGGCTCGACGAACCCACCGTTCTTAACGGAACGTCATCGCGTTTTGAGCCTTACTGTGACATACAGTCATCTGCCGTAGTCCGCTATTAAACGTCAATTTGAAGTTTAAGTAACTTGGATACTAACCTGTTGCAAAGATAAAATTACCTACTTCACCTTTTTCAATCATACTTATAGACTATCTCCTAATACTTGATAACAAATAAAAAATAATTAAATTATATGTAAATACTTTTGATATTTTACTAAAATGTTATTATCCATTATATAAATATTTAGTAGTTTGCTGTAAATCGCAATTTTATAATACGTTATATTTTCATCTATAGGACACACTTTCCAAGTTAGATGCATTAACCAAAAATGTTATAAAACGGCGTTGCAAAGTTGCAAATACAGATATGTATTTGCAACTTTGCACTATGATAACTTAACTAAATTAATTTATTCTATGTTATGAAATGTAATATTCATATTTCTTCTATTAATAACAAATTTGAATCGATAAATCTTTAAATAAAATGTTTTAAAAATATTTGTCAACTTCTATATTTTACTGAGGACTTTTTGTAAATAAAATTATTAAAATGTTTTACTTGAGTGTGTCATAAATGGAAATAAATAACTTTCATAATTTATATTCACTTGTTGGTTGCTCATTATAAGTCAGTAAGTAAATTACTTATAATGATAGTACCTATTATATCATATTTCAATCTAAAGCATTGTCTTTTCGATAACCACTAATAAGGGTTTACTCTTTTCTTTGGAATTTGTTGCTAAATTCCATATGTTCATTTGCAGTTTTTTATTTAATTTGATTAATTATATAAAAGAAAAATAATAAAAAAATATATTTATGTTCATGGTTGTATAGAATTATTATATTAATGTCCACGCGGGCATGTATATATTGTTGATTTCAATAAAAAAATTAACTGGAGCATACCAATATAAACTGATTAAATGACAAGATAAATTACAGGTTTCAAAAATATTTTTAATAACACACAAACTATTATTTTCAGAAAGAAAAAGTTTCTTGTATACAAATATATGCAAGATGTATAAAATCGCTATCTTCATATTTCTACTGTCTTCAAATATAATGTTTATATGATAACACGTTTCTTTCGAATAAGATTAAATGCATTTCTTATGAAAACAAGATAAAAATATTACTTTCTTTCATCTATTTAGATATGTACAAAAATTTCAATTTATTTAAATAAATTTAAATTTTTTGCCGCATTTGTCCTTAAGCACAACTTTTAATATTTATTTGTAGAAAAATTTACTATAATAGTATATTAGTTATATATTTATTCTTTACTTATCTAACAGGTAGTTGCTTAAACAGGAAAACTATCCTAATATAATAATATAATAAACTTTCTGCACTCAACTGACGCTTCAAATACGTATTATTAATGAAAAGTGATGTGTGATTCTTGTAATATTTTACATGAATAAATATTAATATACACATAAAGGAATCGTTATATAAATGTTTAATTAATAACTAAGAAACTTGTCATATATTACTGGTTTAGTATTTACTCATTAGGTAAAGAAAAGCTAGTTTTCTAAAGTGTTTTGTATATTGTTACTTCAACATGAATTTTACTATTTTTTGTTATCGATTTAAAGGAGATCGATTTTTATTTCATTTTTTGCTTCCGTTTATAGTGAACGAGCATGTTTATACGTTTGTAATGCTAATAAATTATTTTATTTTAAATAAATATAAAAATTTCGCTAAGTATTCCTAACGTAAAAATGCACGCCACTGTAGCCGTAAAATGAATGTGTTTATATGTACTTTTATATATAAAAATATATCAAAAAAGATCATACAAACACGAAAAAGATCTTTCAAAGTAAGAGTGAAAGCAAGTATTTTCGTTTCGGTAAAATACGTAAACGAGTATAGTGGAAATACAATAGAACATTAAACATTAAAAGTTTCTATTACAACTCAAATACGATTAGACATTTTGGTATCTTAAATTACATAAAATTCTAAATACTTTGTTAATCTTTTGTGTGGAATGTTATTCTTGAAATGGAACGCAATTTCAGTTTGACAATTATGTAGACCAGCGTAGCCATAGATAATGCGTAGCCGTTAATTTTCAACTTGGTTTCGTTGTGCTTAAATGTTGTAATTTGTTGCTTATAGTGATATAAACATTGGAAGTAATTTTTTGTAAGGTTTAATTTGGATAACTTTTATTTTAATGATTATTCATGTAAAATATTAGGTGATTTTTTAATTTTCGCATCTATCATAACTGCAAAATGAGTTCTGAGGGGTCGGATTCTGCTTCCAGCATTACATTATCGTTAGTGGCTCAATTTGATGATATAAATCGTTTAAACGCTGTTTTGAATGATGGATACTCGGAAGAATGTAAGTATATTTAAAATGAATTGTTTTTCCACGTTATATTTTGAAAGGATTCGCTTATCAATATAGGTAATAATAATTTATTCGTCTACCTACCTATTTATTAAACGAAAAATACACATTTCAAATGTATATTGTCAGGTTTCTTAGCTTTTGTAAAACAAATGGAATGGGTGAGAAATCAATGGGCTGCTGCAGAAGCAGAAGCTGTTAGATTGCAGAGTGAATTGGATGAAGCATTGCGCTCCCTTGCCAAATGGGAAGGCAAATTTGCTCATGTACGGAAACTACTTGACACAGAGAAAAGAGAACGCAACCATGTGTTAAAGAAGTATAATGACATGGTGAGTCACATTAGATATTAAAACCTATTAAATCATTTAAGCATTACAATGTTATACTCATGTTAAAGGGTAGGCCTCTGTCTATCATACCAGATAGACATCTGTAGTTTTTATCATAGATCTCCACATAGTATGACCTTTACATACCTCTTACCTGATTGGCATCTATCAATGATTTCATACAAGCTAGTTGGTTTCGAATGCTTAAAATACTCTGCTTTCAATATTTCCATTATGTTGACCTTCATTTGTAAATGTACTACCAAATCCTTAAATTCTTTTATCTGTTTAATCATTTGATATTGAAAATATAATATTTAAAATGCAAGAACAATGTTGCACATTATCAATGTTTTCTATGTTTTATGTGGGTGGGTGAGATTTTCTCATAATTTCAATTTAATTATTAAAATTAAAATGAATCACAAATATCCTAAGAAAATAAATTTGGATTTACAACTAACATTTATGTGTAACAACATGTGAAATGTTTGCAAGCCTTTAATGAAGACAACCACATAATAAAAAATAAGCTATAAGTAACAGTTAACTACCATTTCAGTGTTTCAAACTAATCAGTTCAAATCAAAATATCTTTTAGAAATTATTAATTGTCATAAGATCCATACTAGAATTGGCACCACTGGCCAACCCTGCCAAGATACTATCAAATATATTGTTTTCACTGATGTAATTTGTAAAATTTTATCAATTATAAACAAATTTATACTTAGATACTTAGATTTTGCATGATATCAGAGACTTCATATTAGTGCATTGAACATGCTCTTAATTTTTTACAGAATAACTACAATGTGATGCTTGTAACACTATAAAATCAATTCTCTCTAAAGCTTTATGCATATCTTTTTCTAGAATAAACTTCTGGAGATGGCTCGATTTGCTCTTTAATGACAATCGAACAAAACTTAATGATGAGACACTACAGAAGCTGGCCTTCTTAAATGGTACTGCACAAGAACAACATGGTAAACTTAATGGAGTCCCAGAACTAAACTCTACTGGTGTGTTTTTGTTAATATTCTTTTCGCTCTTTCTTATTTTTTTTTTCATATATGTAAACAATCTAGTCAAAGTGTGAATTGAGTATATTATGGTAAATGTAAATTTTTTAATACTTGTTAAAAAATATGTAGTTAAGATTTTAAAAGGTAATAAAGAAAATTTCTTTTTCTAAAGAAATTAAAAACTTATGTCTACTAACATAGGTACTCTTCTGTCTGAGATGTCATACTCCAGATCTGAGGATGATCTGGATATATCATTAGCTTCTGCTCGACGTTCATGGGTTCAAAGAGGAGCATGGGCAACAAAAGATCAACCAGCAACTAAGAAACGGAGATCATCAGGATCTTCCTTTACTAAGTTAGGGGTAAGTTTTTGCAGGGTAGTTTAAATTAACGTATTGCATTGTTATTTCTAATAGAACTTAGCATTATTAATACAATGATAATTATTTAGTACAAATGCTATCTTGCCATTAGCAGCATGTTGTTATTCTTCAAACACTTGCTAGTACAGTATAAATTCAAATAAATGAATTGTTTATTACCCAACTGCCAAGAAAGGGTATTGCTTTTCACGCGTGTCTTGTATGTTTATTTGTAAATTCCTTTATTTTGCCACGTATCTTCCAAATGGCTGGATGTATTTTCTCAATTAAGGTATTATTAGATTCCTCTCAAAAAACCCAAAAATAAAGGTAATTAAGAGGATATTACAAAAATATACATATATCATGTATTTAAATTTAATCAGGAATAATTACAACTATTTTAATTCAATCAATTGAATAAATTTGTAATCATTGCATTCAAATAGTCGTATTTTGGCTTTAAATCGGCCAAGTGTCTGTTGAATATTGTATTGCAGGGCACAACTTTAGACCGGGCGGTTGTTGATTTACGCAGTTATCTTTTCATGAAAGTTCATGCGCGTGGTTTTAGCCGAGTCAGATCACTCTTACGTCTAGAGATTAGTTCGCTAGATCCTAGAAAGTTATTCATCAACCACACAACCAAAACTCTCTTGAAGAATTGAATCGCTTACATCAATTATAATTTTCATTTGCGTTTTGTTTGGCATGCTATCAGTAGTATTTATCAATCATCTACATTTTGCCCAAATTATAAAAGTTTTTATAACTTTTGATCTTTTTACAGTTAAAGAATGTTTAGAATCTGTAATAGCACAAATATGTAGATGAAGCCAAATATTAATAATCTGTTTTACTTGGGGAGCTTCTTATAAGGGGAAAATTTTTTAGAATAGGTTTAGCATTTGGTTCAATAGTACAAATATGCTGACGGAATCGAGTATAAATGCTAGTTTATGTTTCTTTCAGAAACCTTTCTGTTTGCATATACAGTACATCCACAATATTTGACAATTAGTCGGTTTCAGCCCAAAGTAATTGCCAATTAGTTGAATTTCGGTTAAAAGCTCAGACTTCTTGAAATTGGTGAAAATTAAGCTCAAAGATTCCGTTACATACATAAGCTTATAAAGCTGTTAGAAATGGATAACATTTTTTTTTTCATAACATAAGGGACGCAATAAATAATGATTAAAAAATTATTCCAGAATATTAATAATTAACAACAAAATAATAGAATATGTTTTTTAGTAATAAGAAAAATGAAACATGATTTTATTCTTAAATTTAATTATTTGTATTAAGCATTAGATTCCCAAAAATAAAAAAACCAAAAATTTGGAAATCTTATAAGCAATGCATCTGTTTATAATACTTTTTAAAATAATAGACGTTATTAAATAAAAAAAGATCATTGATATGTCACTTTTACAGATTGAAAACAAAATATTCTGTACAGTAGGAAAAGAAAAAAATCTGATAGCATTACTAAGTTTTTTAATATTTCATATTTTAAATTACCTATTTATTAATAAAGAAGTGCAAAATGAGAATTACTCAATTCCTCCAATGGGAATATTTTTAAACCCTGTTAAATAATAGCTCCAAGTTTATCTGGATTTTTATGTTAGCTTTCTATTCCTAAAAATCAACTAATTGCCAAAAGAATATTTGCTTCAAAAATTGCCCTAAAATCTTTTTGCCCATGGATTATTTTTATTCATGTGTCTAAAAAGTACATATTTTTTTATTCCTTAAAATTCACATTTAATTGGTTTAATTTATTTTCTTTTGTTCATGTATCAGTCGGCGCGCACATGAAACAAATCGCGTGTTTTTAGCCTTATTTTCGTGGATAATAAAATATAAAAATATTGTCTATATAGTTCCAGGACGTTCAATTCTTCTAGAAAATTTTCTGCTCTTTAAGGGTGTTTTTACAAATTTTGTATATCTTAATAAATTTTGAAATATTTGAAAAAACCAAACCACCTTTTTTTCCACTGAATTGAATAAAACTTTTCCATTATTTTTGCTGAGTATTGAGAATTATTTACACAATCAATTTAGATACAATTACAAATCAAATGGCATCATGATCATAATTTTCAATCAGTCCCAGCCAGAACTTCCACAAATGACTATTCTACTCGATAACAATTATACTTTAAAATTTAATAAAATCAGGTCTAATTTTGTCTATCGGGGCGACCATTAGTTAGGTTAGTTAGTTACATAATCAGCCTAAAAAGTCATCATACTATCACAAATTAAAAAAACAAGAATGCTAAATAATAAAAACAGGAAATGGTATTTTGTCCATGCAGGCAGAACGTTTTGTACTCTATAGGTTTAAATCAAACATCATTTGTTCTGTCAAAGTCTACGCGCAGCATTAACACACGATGTATAATCAAAAGACGTAACCAAGTGGACTTTACAATAAAGTATCATCCTGTAGGATCTCATTTCTTCACCAAACTCAAACATGTCCTTTTAAGAATGTACTTCAGTGGTCAATATAAGAGAAATGAATATAAGAATCATAAGTGCGATTAGGATATCCAACATTCACGCTTGCGTTTAAAATGTTGATCAACTTATTGTGCAAGCATGTGATGTTGATATACTTTGCTATCATGTATATACAGCCTTGTTTGATCCAATGGTTCGACCATTATCATGATCATCAATATGTGATCTTACAAATTTCACTAGGAGTACATTTAATGCCAATGGAATATATGGATGCAATTTTGTATTCTCAACCAATACATTTGTATTTGGTAAGAGTAAACTATGTAGTAGAGTAGACATCTTTAAATAAACAACGATCAACATTGGGTATACCGAAAATCGCTTGTACAACTAACTCGGTAAGGAGATATATATATACATATAAATTTACGAAATATATATATTAATTCATGATGATTTTACATTGGAATACAAGTCTTCATATAATACAACATCTGACAATTAATGTGCATGTGGCATTAGGTTGGGGAAGAGAAAAATAGCTCCCAAGAAGCAAAGTTATCCTGAGATGCATACTTTAAAAGGCCATATAGACTTATAAAATTCCAATACTGGCTTCAAAAATTTCTACTGTGCTTTTGACAGCATAAATAAATACTGTTTTTATTCAAATATGTTTGCTACTATAATTTTATTTTGTAACTGTTTACAGGATCATATTTACTGGCCATTATAGGCTCAAGAGTCCTATAAAAGCATAAAACAAGAGCAATTACACTGAAGAGTAATTGCTCCGGGTACTTAGACTTATAAGTGTTTATAAGGTGACATTTTATGGCCTTTATAAGAAAATATAATGTTAAATTAATTTAATTTATTTACAGTTCTTGTTTTGTTTTGCATTAGCCTAAAAAGGAGTTCCTTAAAGATAGGAAATCATTTTTGACCAAAAGTCAGTTGATATCCATAAGTATAACCATACTTTATCTTGAATATAATATGATATTTAAGTACAATCAAGGATTATTAATTCAGTCAAAAGCAACACACCTTTAAATATTTCTACAACAAAACTGTATAAATAAAATGTGATACAATTTCACAGAAAATTTGTATTTCCTTGACGAATATACCATGTCAAAAATAATAATTCAACCACATAATTAGTTGTAATTTAGTTACTGTAGTAAACCTTAATAAAAAAAAATTAAATAATTGTTTGGGTCCCATCCAAACTGTTCACAAATAAACTTATAAAAGCATTTCTTAGCTCATATTATTATATTATAGAAATATTATGGGCATAAGTAGGCATTCCAAAGGTGTATTATAAATATTGTATAAATGCAAATAGGCTTATAAAGTGGGCCCTTTTCCAGACTTATAAGCACTTTATAAATCCTATATAATCCGGATGAAACTATGGGATAATTATAAAACTGATTTTTGCGGATTAGGCTATTATTAACATTGCTAGAATAATGTTGTATAAGTTGTCAGAATGTATTTTATTATTGTTTGTCCATTTTGTTTTTTTGGTAGACAGTAGAGGTGCAAGGTGGTAGTTTGGTTGCTAAAGCCACTACAACATTGACACTGGAGAAAGCTCCTATTGGCCATGAGCTGAAACCTCCACAGAATTTCGTAAGTCTGAATCAAGAAATTTAAACTTTGTATTTTCAAGCTTTTTTTAAAAAAAAGTGCATATTGTAATCTTTTTGTAATCCCATGAAAGGAACATACAAAATAATTAATTCAAACTCTTTTAAACAATGCATTACTTATCATACCTATAATGCCAGAAAGGAATATAATAATTGTTTTTCACTCCAAATTTAAAACAAAATTATTTAATTTAAAGTTATACTCCCAAAGTTTAAATTCATAGATGCACATTATTTCTAGCAACCAATATCAGAAAGCAGTGATGAAGCTCCAGCGCCAAGGCGATCAAAAACTCCCCAGCGGCTATCGGGCAAACACATCGCCGAAGATATTGAAATAAAGCCAAGTGCACCGCCGCGCACAGGTCTGCTTCCTTATCACAATTTTTGAAATGTGTCATTATTGTATTTTTTTTAGATGCTTTTATTTGAGTATTTCATATTACGACCATCCATCAGCTTACTCCTTTCACCATCAGATATTCTAGCCCCACCTAAGAGGCCGGCAACGCAATGGTGACTCTTCTGGAGTCACAAGTGTCCTTGGGCGGCAGTGACCACCTATACCCTGGTGGAGTGCACGCTCGTTTGTCCTCCAAAAATGCTATAAAAAACAATATTGATATATTTCTAAATTCATTTAAGATTGATGCTTGCCCGTAACATGCAGCTTGTAACCCACCACTGACCCTTGAATCTGTTCTTTCACTATGAATCCTATCTGATGTTTTACATGTGTGTGAGAAGAGGTTACGTTTAAATGTTTGGAATCTTTCGAAATTTTAAAAACATAAAGATAATAATATTAGGGGTACAAATAAGTTTCCGCTGTTTTGAGAGAGTTGGCATGGCACGAGACTTACGTTAGAATTCACAAATGATAACTGGCTTGAAAATTAGGTTTCTCATTCAAGAACAACAATAACCCTATCATATTATTAACTTCATATTAGCATCATATATTTTTTTTATCCAAAAATGTCTAAATTTGAGCCAAATAAGCGTCACTTACGGGAACTTTTAATTTACTTCTTTAACTAAAAAAAATCTGCAGCTGAGGTACATCAATTGCTCATAGAAGCATATAATGAGTCTGCCTTGAGTGAGAGAACATGTTGTGAGTGGTTTCAAAAGTTTAAAAATGGTGATTTTAACTTAGAAGACAAAGATCACAGTGAAAGGCCTAAAATTTATGAGGATGCAGAATCGGAGGAATTATTCGAGGAAGATTTGTCTCAAAAACAAAAGAAACGTGCACATCTTTAGAAGTCACTCAGCAAGCAGTCTCGCATTGTTTGAAATTGTTAGGAATGATTCGTAAACAAGGTAATTGGGTTTCATAAGAATTAAAACTGAAAGATGTTGACCGCCGATTATGCATGAGTGAAATGCTGTTAGCTAGGCACAAAAAAAGTTGTTTTTTCATTGAATCGTCACTAGTGATGAAAAGTGAATACATTATGATAATCCAAAAAGAACAAAATCATGGGGACTACCTGGATACGCGTCAACATCCACAGCAAAACCGAATATTCATGGAAAAAACTCATGCTGTGTATTTGATGGGATCAGCTGGGTGTGATGCTTACGAGTTGCTTAATCCAAACGAAACAATCATTAGAACTCTATATCAAACACAATTAATGAGATTGAGCCGAACTCTGAAGGAAAAATGACCTCAATACTACCCCAGGCACAACAAAATTATTCTGCATGATAATGCTCGCCTGCATGTAGCGGTTCTGGTGAAAAACTATTTGAAGACACTTGATTGAGAAGTACTACTCCACCCGCCGTATTCACCAGACATTGCGCTGTCCTAGTATCATCTGTTCCGGCCAATGGCACATGCTCGGTCAGAGCAGCGGTTCATATCATATAAAGATACCGAAAATTGGGTTGATTCGTGGATAGCTTCAAAAGATAAGGAGTTCTTCAGACTTGGAATCCAAAGGCTGCCTGAAAGACGGAAAAAAGTAGTTGCTAGTGATGGACAATACTTAGATTAAAATTTAATTACCGTTCTTTCACAATAAATATTATTTTATTGACAAAAAACGATGGATACTTATTTGTACTCCCAATAATATGCTCTATGACCAAATTAATATTTGTAAATTGCCATTATTGGACGCTTGCCTGTAACTATGTGGGTAATGGTTGGTGATGGTTAGTCTGTGACAATTGACAGGCATGCCTATTGGTGATGATCTGATGCTGCTGGTATGGATGCTTTCGTCACCTTTTGATGTATTACATGTAGAGTTTCACGTGAGGAGGTTGCATTTGTTGTTTGTTTTTTAACACTTCTTACGTCCTGGTGGATATGACTGTTTGCATTTTCCTGAGGATGTGCTTAGTTGGCATGAAACATACATATAAATTAACAATATAACAATTAGCAGACTAAGATAAATAAAAAATGAACACTTGCTTAGGTGTTCGATATCTGTCAATCCTCTCTAAGCAATATTCAATTCTTTTTTGTCAATTCTTTTATGTGTCTCTTTTTTTTTTGCATACTTACTAATTAACAATAAACTTTTTTTTTTAAACAATCCAAACTATAAAATCAACTGAACACTAAAAGTGATAGGAAATACATTTATAAGTCTGTCTCGTGTTAACCTGTTAATACCCTATAAAATATAGAATAATCATATTCTAGAATTGTTTTATATAATTTTGTGTTGATTACGAATATTAATTCTGTAAAGTACTGGTGGATGTAATTATATGAATACCCTTATCAATTATTAGATTGGGGATTTTTTTCAATTTTATGAGTAAAAGTTGCAATAAAATCTCTTTGGTTATGATATTTGTATCTGACTAGTCTTGATACCATTTAATAAATGACATTTTAAAAAAGAAAAATAATGAGTAAAATCAGTGTTCTGCCATTTTTCTATTGTTTTTCTGTCCACCAAAATTAGTTAATCTAAGGTAGAAATTCAATAAATTTTAAATCTTTACATGGCCTATAGTCTCTGCTTACCCTTCTAGGAAATAGGTGTGAGTTTATATTATTATTTAAAGTTTATTATAAAAGGGAAAAATGCGACACATGAAACTGGTACAATTATTTTCAGTCCAGTAATTTTTATGTCAAAGGTTAACTTTACTGGTCGACCTGCTATGGATAAAGTCGATGCCATTTTTCATTGTGGACAAGATCGGTATATTAGTTCTTACCACATAATTGAGGAGCTGGGGATTGACCACAAAATAGTGTTGACCCATTTGAAAAAAGTTGGATATACAAAAAAGCTTGATACTCGGGTCCCATACGAACTCACTGAAAGAAATCTAATGAATTGTGTACTCATTTGCGATTCTCTACTGAAAAGTAATGAAACCGAACCGTTTTTGAAAAGATTGAATACTAGTGATGAAAAATGCATTACTTACGATAATAATGTGCGAAAAAGATCATTGCCAAAAGGCAAGCAAGCTTCACAGACTACAGTAAAACCTAGATTAACTCCCTCTGCTATGTGTATGTGTGATTGAAAGGGGCATTATTTATTATGAGCTCTTACCATTGGGTAAAACCATCATGTCTACTGTCAACGGCTGATGAGACTTGACCGAGAAGCAGAGAAAAAATGGCTGGAATTAATCAATAGAAAAGGTGCGGTTTTGCACAATGAGAGTGAATTGAAGAACTGGAATCAAAATCGAGAGGAAGGCCACATCTGGATCAGGATTGACAGTGGGAATATGATTGGAATCGGCATTGGACCTGAATCGGGAGCTGAATCGGTATTAGAATAAAAGTGGGACGGGGATCGAAATTGAGAGTAGAACCAGTAGTGAAACCAGAATTGAAATCGAGAACAAAATCGGGATCAGAATCAGGCTTAATAATAAGATTGATTGATTTAATAAGTTAAACCATTCGTTCTATAACCACGTGGATAAAGTCGCGGGAAAACACTAGTTGAATTATAGTGTTTTATGGTCTGATCACTAAAAATGTTGATTAAATATATTTTACACAAAAAAAAATCAGATACGGAGAGCGCATCGGACAGTCCCCGCGGGCCGCTACCGCAGCGTACGCCCTCGCTGTACAGCGGTTCGCCGCGTGCACGCCTGCGACAGCACAACTTCGTGGCTAAGAACTTCTACAAACGCGAGACGTGCGCGCCTTGTGGCAAAACGTAAGAACATACAAATGTTACATGGTGATTGTTTATGATTGTGTTATGTTATAAATTATATTTTACATTATGTTAACAATGAATATTAACCAGAACCGATTGCAATATATATTTAACACTTTTCTTTCCTGTTAGTTTCTATATAACATAATCATGTTAATCATAAAATGATCAAGTAATTTATGGTGAAAACGCAAGCATGTTCTCTTTAGTGGTAGAAACAATTCTTCAAACATAACAGATTCATACCTTGAATTGTAAAACTATGGACTAGGGGTTCATCACAAGTTACGGATTGAATAAAAAAAATTAAAAATGAGTGAGTTCATATGTGGTAAAAGTGAAACTTAGTATTCTGGTTTATTTTTAAGAGAATGAGATGAATACACTACGGAGGTGGTAAAGAGAGAGTGCAATTGATCAACATTTTTTATTACTTAAAGTAACATTTTAGTAAAAAAGAAATTGTTCGATTCAGTATAAATAGGTTTTTAAAAGTGCACGATGGCCACTATGGCCTAACAGAAACTCTCTCTCTCCCTCTCTTTGTATATGTTTCGAGTAGATTAAGAATACATACAGCATGGAGTCTAGTCTCCATCCTATGCAGAGTCCATGTACAGGCTGGTATACAACGGCAAAGTAGTGGGGACGTAGATAGCTACGAGCCATTGCATAAAGAAGAGACGGAGAATAGGGAAACTATATAGAAATGCATTCTATCTCATTCTCTCACATCCTAAAACCTATATATATATGTATACATTTGTAGCTATCTCTTTTTCGTTTCATAAAATTCAATTCACACCGCCCCAAAAGAAGTTTCACTTCAATAATGTGAGTGTGTGTTCATTGTGTGCGTGTGGGTGTGCATATGCATCTGAGTGCGCGTGTGCGTGCGTGTCCCAGATGAATAAAGATGAATCATGTATTTATTTATCATATAATTAATATGTATTGAAAATAATTTTTGATATACACATAATTTGGAATATAAGTTATTGTTGCTATCCCTTGTAGCTTTTTATATTTAGAAAATATTTTTTTTTTTGTGTAAATTTCTTTTTTTTACCACAAATAGTATTTTATTGTAATTCAATTTCTTCAATATAAAGTAAATGTATTACAGAGTATTTCATTATTCAAAATTTCACTGCCGGCAATGCTTCCTTTTTTAATTGTAATAACTTTTTTTAAATATATAATTATTCTGTATGTAAATAGTTATGATGCTTCAATTATAACTTAACGCTTATCTCTGTTTTATTCAATGTTGCATGCAATAGTGAACTTTATTATATAACGCCTATATTGTATTATTAACATATTTCAGGGAAAATTATTATTCTTTTTTAATATATTCCTTAGACATTAATCTTGTAGTTCACAGTTAATAAAAATCAGCCATAAATTTCAGAGAAATTTGTGACTTTTTAGAAATTTAAAATATTCATATATATAATTCTATTAAATTTATGTTTTCACAGTATAAAATTCGCCAAAGTGGGCGTTAGATGCGAAATTTGTCGTGCGCACGCTCACCCCGAGTGCCGAGGGCTACTGCCGCTGCCGTGCGTACCGCCTGGACCTGCCGCTATGCGCACAAATAACAATAACATGGTTTACTTTTGTTATTTATATACAATACTAAATTTTAGCTACTGAAATTTGGTCTTCATAATATTTCATCATTTATAACTAGCAAATGTGGAACAATTCCATTAATCTGATAAGTTTTATTCTGATATTTAGATGTTGTAACATTTCTTATTCATATAATATTATAATAAGCATGTGTACAAACATATATATTATTGGTTTTCTGCCCAAAGTTTCGCCCGCAAGAACCTAGAATGTGTTCCTTCATCTTTTATATTTAACAATCTTGCTATCAATCCCAATCTCGTTCTCATCTTAATTCTGGTCTCAGCATTGGTCCTTCGATCCCGGTTGCACTTTTGATTCTAATGCCGATCCCGAGTTCAATTTATACCCCAGTTTTATTTTCAATTTTGACCCTGCTCTTGGCTTTCAATTATGTTCCCTATATCGCTTTAAATTTGCCAGCTGCTAGTCACAGTTGCAGTTTATACGAACTCGGGGAAAATGCTAGTATCAAAATAAAATATAGGCTGTATATTACTCGAGGCTAGTGTCACTTTCTATTAGTGTAATAATTTTTAAAATTGGTCAAGTAATGCAGTTCAATACTACAAATATGCAGATAAAGTTGCGAACAAATGGTAAAGTAGAATAACATAAAAACCTTCTCTATGAAAAGGGTGTTTAGATGTACTTACTTTCATAGTAACTGGTCAAATAGAGTTTAGCTGATATGTATATAGTATACAAATATTCATATTTATATATACATATAATGTTAAATCGATTGAAATAATATAATCTAATGAAAATTTATGTCTGATAACAATCATACTCATTACAGTGCTTACACATTAAAACATTTTGAATTGTAATATTTATAGCATGAATGTGATAGCTAGATGCATAATTTATGTTCCTAATTAAAATTATAAATTTCACTTATAATTGCAATGAGCCTACCATCAAATAATGAAATAAACAATTAGTTTGAAATTGGCATGCATATTTTGTATGTAAAATTCTAAATACATTTAACTTCTTTGGTTATTAGGACTTTATATGTGATTGAATTTATTATATAGAATAAATATATTTTTAAACTTGTCCCTTATAAGCTTTTTTAAAGTAGGCCAATAGTAGGTACCTGTAACAAGTAAACACACAAGAAATTATAATATTTTAGGAAGGTACAATAGCAGATTGGGCTCCACGCACGCCCCCGATGGTACCGGCCCTCTTGGTGCACTGCGTTAACGAAGTGGAGCGACGTGGTTTGACCGAACGTGGTATATACCGTGTCGGATCCGTCGAAAAAGACGTCAGGAGACTTAAGGTAACTATAATAAATATTTTAACATGCACATAAATAAAGTCTACAGTATGCTAGTTCGTTCCATCATCCTCACTGTTCTACATTGAAGCTTCTCTCTAAATTTATTTTTTTACATTTTGCTGTTAATTTTGGGTTTTTCTATTTATGATCTTTTTTGTAATTAGTTTGTTATTCTATATAAATTTCTGTGGAAATTAAATATAAACTCTGCCGTTTTTCAACAGTCACGAAAGCTAACTTCGTTACTTGTATGACTATGTTAATTAAACATATTTAATATTACTAGGAACGTTTCCTGCGTGGTTGTGGTTCACCCCAACTTCACACAGAAGATATTCACGTGATCTGTGGATGCATCAAAGACTTCCTACGTTCTCTACGTGAGCCTCTCGTCAGCAGTGCATTGTGGAGTGATTTCATGCATGTAGCCACAATCTCTGATTCCAGTGAAGCTACAGCTGCGTTGCACTGTGTCAGCCAGTTGCCACAACCGAACCGCGATACACTAGCTTTCCTGGTACTGCATTTGCAAAAGTGAGTTTGATTTAAAGTACATTGATGTCAAATAGGCCCTGGGTATTACACTATTTATGACATCTATAAGTGATCTAAAAGGGCATTATATTTTACATTTTAAATTTTTCACTAATGTACTAGTAATTATTCTGCTGTCATTTTTGACATCACAATTGAAACACATTGATACATGGTTTTGAATATTGAAATGAATTACCACAAACAATAAGATATGACATCAGGTAGAAATCCTTTATGAAAGGGGAAGTATATTTTTTCCTTTTCAACCCCCTTTCTTCAATCATCCATAAAATTTATTATAAACAAACCATAAAGAAAAGTAATATATAAGAGAAATAGAGAGCAATAAAACATTTATAAATACATAACATACAAATATTTAAGTAGAAAATTTGAAAAACTTATTTTCTTTGATTTCAAGTCATATATTCATGTAATATCATTTTTGAGTAATTTGGAATAGCATTTGATCCAATTTACAGTTTATTTACTATATCTTTTTATTTGACTACAGGGTGGCTGAGAGTCCTGAATGTGAGATGGGCATAGATAATCTTGCCAAGATGTTTGGGCCTGCCATAGTGGGATATGGTCTGACTAAACCAGCCGAAATGTATTCTGCTACTGCACAAATGGTTACGGTAAAAGTTTACAAACATCATTTATTTATTTATAAAACTCGACACATACTATTCAGGGTCCACATCTTCACTGTATTGATTTCACTTTTATTACAGTTCTGCTACATCATCCCAGCCCAACTATCACTACCATATATAAGCATAGGTACTAGGACGCCATCATGTTTAGCCAAACGTGCTCCTCGTGAGACACTTACAATTCATAATAGCAAGCAAGACTTCATTCACTTTATTTCCCGCATTGACTCTCCCATAGAAGTTTAATGTCTTTTGGAAACAAACTGCTCAAATAAACAAATTCTTTTACTTGTTCCACTCTCACTTTTTTATATACAAGTATATTAGAGGGATTCCTAAAAAAATTTTTTTCTTTTGCAGACATGCTTAAGAGTTTTGTTTATTTGCATATATAAATATAAACCTATTAAAACTTGAGCTCTTGATATTAATGCATTTTCTGCATCACACTTTTTGATTTTCCATATGAAATATATGCGAAAAATTATTTATCTTTATGAGTTTTGTGACTAGCTAACAATGTCATTTTTAAAAATTCAGATATATTTTTGTAAAGAATTAAAAGGTCTATAAAACTAAGTTTTTTTTGACAAATCTACTTGTTCAAAGGTCAAAGTTAAATGGCACTTTAAATTAGATGGATTTTCAAGTATTATAGTGGAAGTATTAGTCTTAACGAAAAAGTGTATGTAATTGTATATGTAAAATATGACTTAAGACAGGTTTTTAACATGGTCTGCATCTCTGACGAGACTATGATATCCATCAGCTTTTCCAGCTTTCATACATAATAGTTACAATCATTGTTGTAAAGCATAAAGCGCCCACAGGTCTTCTGAAAAAATAATATGACTAGAGGTATCTGCAGAAACCTTAAGAGCACTTATAATATAGTATCATTTTGTGTTGTATAATATTGTTAAATTTGCCTTATAAGACTGTTATGTTGCATATATTCAATTCATAATAATTGTTTAACAGTTTATATTACTATATGAAAAGTCACAGAGTATAAATTTGAAATAAAATGTCCTAAGGTGATTTCAGTCATTCCATGCATACATAAATAGTGAAATCATTTATTTATATTTTATTCTTTTTTATGTAGAAAGCTTAATTAATTTCTTACTTTTTCTTTTGCAATAGTTGCCCAATAAAAGTGTATTAAGATTAATATTTTTTAATACTTAATATATTCTTTTAAAAATACAATATATTTTAATGTGTGAAAGACATTTTAAAAGTAAAGACATACAGCATATTAATAATTTTTTGAAATATGTACATTTTCTCAAATAAGGAGAAACATTTACATAGAGATCATAATTTCTTCAGTTATTAAAACAGCACATCGCGTCACATTTATAACACAAAGTATGTGCACCTTTCATCAGGTGATGTCGTTACTGTTGCGCCTGTCGGGTGAGTACTGGGCTCAGTGGGCGTGTCCGGCCGAGAGCTCGCCGCCCCGTCCCGAACGGGACCTCAAGCCGCGTGGCTTTTTCTTCTCGCCCGCTGATACTGGGTAAGTATATGTTGTACCGCCTTTAATAGAAAGTCGTCAAGATATCTCTCTGTGTATTAAGCGGCGAACGGAAAGAATATAGAAATGTCACGTCATAAGCAATCCATTTAGAACCAAGAATACTTCACAGAGGCAAAAGGAAAAAGGTGACAACCGTCCAGTATGATGCCTAAGATTACTAATTATAATATATTTCATCCTTGTAGAATGTGTAAAATGTTTCATATAGTGACTTTTGCTTGTTATTAGGATTCACACAGCGTTGTTTCAAACTCTCATTTGAAATAATTAAGTATTAAAGTAAAAAACTAAACATTTCAAAATACATTGTTGTAACTTCACAGTTAGCTGTTGACTAAGTTAGTCAACTACTAAGTTAGTCTTAAAGATATATGAGGATTTATTGTGTTACATTATTTATAATTGCTTAATGATAGTAAGATAAATAAAAGAAATCATTGCTAGGTATTGTTTTATAGATTTAATTTCCGGCCAAGACAAAAATATTGTTTCAAATCTGAGCATTGTACTGGATAATATATGGTATTAATCCATAACATTAAAATCCAAAGTTGAAACCAGGATACTGTAGTATACACAAATGATTTGTACCTATACTACATAACACAGGACATTCTAGTGATAAGAAAAACAACTGTACTTCTCAAAATAATATCATTACTGTCATGGTAACTAATAATGAAATCATTTTGGTCACATCTTAGTTTTCAACCGTGTTTCGTTTTTGGTTTGGTAAATTCTGAGTGGTAATTGCTCTTTCATGTTTTTTTATCCACCAATATTGATACAGGAATAAAAGTACTATTATGTTTTTCATATAGCAGGTGAATGTGGATATTTGGAATTTGAAGTTTTTAAAGTTATTGTGATGATTGAAAGTCAAATGAAAAAAAGACATGGCATTGTGCACGTGTTTTTTACAAAAGGTCGTCATTGCGATTTTTTTATGTACACACTAAGCTATTTTTCTCAGAAACGGCTACTTCAATGACTATGTTTTTTTTGGCAAAGGTGTTTTAAAAATGAAGCAGATTCTGAATATTTGCTGAAAGACGCATGATCGATTCCATATGATATAAGGTGAGTCAAACATGTGAAAGAGTTGTATATTTGGGTAGTCTGTTTGCAAATGACAGTAAAGATGGTAGAGGATATCGAAAGGAGAATGAGTATAGGAAATAAAGCGAATGGGACCTTGCTTGTTATTATGAATAGTAAAAACGGCTCACGACAAGCGTATTTGTTTATCCATTATGGGGTCTTGATCCCTGTGCTTATGTATAATAGTGAAAGCTGGGTACAGCAGACGAAACATGAAAGTACAGTCAATGCGATGGAGATGCGATCTCTGTATAGTATGTGTGGAGTGTCCCGACGAAAAAATAGATGTAGAAACAGTAATGTCAGAGAGCAGTATGGTTTGAAGGAAGATATAGTGACTAGAGTAGAAAGAGATATGTTGTGGTTTGGCCATCTGGAAAGGATGAATGAAAGTAGACTAACAAAACAAAATAGAGTAAATGTGTGTGATGGAAAGGGGGGTAAGAATCGCTCTAAAAAATCTTTTGTAGCCCATATTGGTAGAATATTAAAAATAAATAAATAATAGCTAAAAAAAAACTAAAGAACACACTTTTGTAGATAACTGAACTAAAAAGTAGAAAACAATTATCAATAAATTTAAATTAAGAATAGTGATTAACAAAAAATATATTTTGTTGTAAAAAAGCAATATTTACAGATATTGGTAAAAGCAGACTTATTTTGATAATACCTTAAAAAGCACCCTATGCTTTTTTACAATAAAATGTATTTTTTTATGTATCACTATTCTTAATTTAAATTTATTGAAAATTAATTTCTACTGTTTAGTTCGGTTATCTACAAACTGTGTTTTTAAACTGTTATTTATTTTTAGTTTTTAGTTCAATTCAACATTAGTGCATGTTTTTTAAACAATTTATTGAGGTTGTAACTACCTCCTTGCGATGGAAGTGGGTAATTTGCGCCTGCTGCCTTCCTTGGATTCTGTTGCGCTCAGGCTCCAGATGATTATTATATCAATCCTCCATTAAATTGAGTTTTGGAAAATCTAGCTATAATTGGAATGTAATCGATATAACTTGTTAAAACCTACAATACACAATATTTTCTTCAAGGTTGGTAACTTATGTGGAAAAGGGTAATTTGTGCCCAGCTGTCTTCCCTGCATGTGATAGCCGTTCCTCAGGTTCCGTGCCCGATAAATTTATTTTATATGTCTACTTGACCCAATACACTACCATGTGTTTGAATATAAATAAAAATGTGGCATGTTTTAGCATGCACCTTGGTCTTTGGGACAGATACTTGCGGGTATCAGATACAAATATCGCTAATCCTGAAGATCTTGGTAGGGATAATGGGTCAACTATTTAAATCATCGCATTGTTAAGTCAAACCGCTTGCTCTGTGCTTTTAAAGGCATATCAAACCATTGGTCCCAGATGTTGTCACTACAAAGGTTATTTAAAATTTTATTAACATCTTTATGGTATTTTCAGAAGGCAAGAAGTTATTTTTTTTTTATGTATAGAACAAATTTTAATCTCATAATATAATTTTCATTGTATATTCATAAATATATAAACAGATGCTGAATGGAATTCTATAAGTTTGAGAATCTTGATATAAATTTATTTTTTAATGAACTGTGAATAAGAAATACCTTGTTATTTATGATCTTCAATGCACCTACATCTACCTATCATAGTGATTGCAAAGTAAAATCCATTCTCTTGGTGATCTACCATTAAAAAACATTGCTTACATTTTGATATCCATTTGTCTAATTTTATAAAACTACTTGTATATTCAAAAAATATCACTAAATAATCATCTTTGGACTCATAACATTTTTTCTTAATTATCACAATTATTTCAATTTTAACATATTCTTGTTTCAGTGTCATCAGAAAGAAGAGAAATTATTTCCAGTGATCGCCATTCTACATATTGTCTACATTTGGTTTTGTATAGGAGATAATATTTGGTTAACCGTTATAATTTAATAATTTACGAAGAAATATTCAGTTATTTACTAATCAATGAGACCACGAGTCTCTTTATTCAAATACAATTAGATTCCTTTTTTATAAGATTATTTTTGTTCAATGACATGACTTTAAAAAAATAATATTATTGTGTTAGCTATAAGTACTAAAAAATGTTCACCGAGTGAACTGACTATCATTATATTGTTATTACAGATTAACTTGTATGATACAACTTACTTAAAACAATTGCAATCTTGTGATGATATTATGAAGGACTGTCACGACTTTGATAGTTTTTAAAGTATGTAACTAAATACGAATAAAAAGGCAGTGATCATTCTATTGTAAGTAATTACGAGTTATGATGAGTTTACATTCTTAGTATTTTTTGTGTTTATCTGTTTTTGGCATGATTTTTCTTTATATAAAAGAAATTACTCTGTAAAATAGTCATGTCCATTTAATTTTAAATCAAATGAAAGTAGGAAGTACATAACAAACATAATACCATAGCATAGTCTAACACAAAAAGTAAGAACAACATACATCTAAGTACAAATTATTATGTATATGAACATTCACATTGGGTTTAATTTTTTGTATACACATAAAACTAAATGGATAGTAAGGAAGTGAATGAATAAAGTATAAAATGCCTATACAAATATGTATTAACTCGAAATATTGTTTATCCTCATTTTTTCAATTAAAATATTTAATTTATATACACAATTCAATTAGTATATGCTAGTACATCATATGGTCTGATACTAGTGTTCTCAGTGATTAAAAAATCAAAACGAATTCATTCCATAGGATGATCCTTACATTTGTTTTAAATAAAATAGCTATACTTTAAAACATGGTACTTCCATGCATTTATTTTCTTATTATAACTGCTATTATAAGTTCACAGAAAAAACGACTTACAGTATAACGTACGAAACTCTGCCGTTGTGAAGTTAGTCCCGAAAGCGTCGCAATGGCGTAGAATAGTAACGCCGGGGGAGAAGAAGGAAAGGGCGGGGAGCGTTATTCCTGCGCATTGCCCTATTCACAGGCAATTTAGAGCGGCAGAGTTTTGTATGTTGTATTATAGACACTTGCATGTTATTAGGTGGAAAATAATTTACTTATTAAAAATGTTGTACTATAAACAAGGAATTATTTACTCCAAAGGAGTATGTCTTATTCCACTTGCCCTGTGTGTTCTATTTCATACACTTTTGTTAAGAAGTTTGAATTCTTTTTAAAGCGTTTATTTTCTTAAACAACACAAATTTGTGAAACCCTTAACATGAGCATACAAACTTATAATCATAAAAGCCCTCATGAACTAATTACACATTAGTACCTTTATAAGCATGTTTTTGGAGAATAAAACTCGGTGTACCTTGAGCATCGGAAACTCGCCAGGTTAATTAGTTTTTATCATATTGTTTCAATATTTAGTTTAAATAATAATAATTTAGTTAAACTTTTAAAAAAAAATTATATTTTAACTCAACATTCATGGGACTCTTTAATTGGTTTAGGGTTTTGGCTCTTTAATCAGCTGTGGTACATCCAGATAAATATATTCTACCATTGTACAGATGATGACAGCAAATTAATACAAACATGTAATTAATTAAGTTGACTTTAATACCTTGAAATATGATATTCATAATCGTGAATTTCGTGTTCTGTTTCTTTGAAAAAGTAAAAATTGATAAAATTAAATACTTGAATTAAAATGTAAAAGTTAGATTGTGTTACAAAATTAATTTATATACCTTAGCTACTTTAACTAATTAATAACAAGACATGTTCGTACATTAATCATATATGTAAAAGTAAGTAAATTTGAAGTAATGACTCCATATATATAAATGCAAAAGTTTATGATTTTTCTTTTTATTTGTTTGTAGACAAAGTACTTTTTAAGTTCTTACTCCAGAGGACGTCAATCTACTCCCTAAGGTATATATAATTTTTTACATTAGTTTTTTTCACATATTTTTCCAAGGTATATAGGATTTCTTATCTATTTTTTTTGTCATCCATTTGGTTATCTCTGCTTTGGTTCAATAGCAATTGATTTAGTAGTGTTACATATATTGCCGATCCTCTGTAGTGATAATTTTCTTGTCATTTGTATTTATTTTCGAGTTATAGGCAGTTCTTTTTTGTGTGTGATATTAAGTTAAAATAAATTTAGCTTAAAAATATTTCTTTGTGTACAGTTTATTCTATTTAGGACAAACATTTGACATACAAGAGTAATTACAACTAATTTCATCCAAATATAACTTTGTAATGAAACCAGAAAAAAAAAGTTAATAATGTAACTTTTATAACATATGTTTTGAAGGTACAAAGTTTGTATGTTTCAATGGAACTATCAGTCCAATTTTGTGTTATAATAGTTTTGTTTTATCTTCTTATTTTTGTTATTCCTATTTTATTATTTACATATTCATCAAATTAAAGATGAGATACACATGATTATGAACTCATCATGTCTATGAAAGTCAAAATTATGTAATCTAAATTTAATGTGCATGAAAGCAAGCCACAGCTAGTATACAAAAAGTAATGCTTGTAATTTTAAAACATGTAATTTCATATTCCTTATCGCTTCGGAAGTCATTACATATTACTAATATCTCTTTCTTTTCATTGAAAAAGGTGGTTTTTTTTAATTTGCAATTATTAATTTACTCTCAATTTTGGTACAATTGCCTAAGAACATGCTTGTAAATATTTTATATGGAAATTAAATATTTTAAATTTAAAAAAGTACATATTTCCATCACGCGTTGTCATTGGAGTTATCTGCCTTTACTGTTTTTTTAATCATTGGTAGATACTCATGTTATATTAGACAATATTCAAGCTTCACGGTAACCCATCTTTAATAATGATTGAAATAAATTCAGGAACGTAATATAAAATTAGGGACAGAAATCTATACTATTTCATCAACAATAATTGTGTTCAAACATTTGTTTTATTTCAATAATTACTTGTGAAATGAAATTTAAAAAATGAAACAAATTTTCTCTAAAAATGTTTATTGATATATTAATTGTGCACATTAAATGCAAGGCAAGGTAAGATCATGTGTCAAACGTTAGTTTCTAAATGGAATGGAATATGTGAGTTAGAGAATGACAGCAATTTTCTTGTTGCCATTTTTGTATCTTTTGTCAAAAATATATATTTTCCATAAATTAAAACAGCTAAATTTATTTGTTTACAATAAAACCTTACCAAACTTTGTTTACATAACATAATTTTAGTAGTAAAAAGGGAAATTGAATTGAGATTCTAATTATTTTTTTTTTGGTGTAAAATTTGTGTTTTGTAGAGCAGTGTGCAAAGATTAAAATTCAGTTCTAATATTTGTTTACTTTATTACAAATTTTAAGACCACTGTCAAAATGTAAGCATTTACATTATGAGATTTTTGTTGTTGTGCTTAAATTTTACAGAAGTCTAATTCACTACTTAAACCACTAGCAGGAGCGTAGAACGAAGGAAACCTGTCATAAAAGCTGTATCATTGATAATTAAGAAAAAAGTAAGGATTTTTAAAAGTATTTTGATGCAACTGTGTATACTAGTATAAATTTTAAATGAAATATGCAAAAGGAGAACCTGACTCACAACTGATTTATATTCACTGCACAGGATAAACAGTTGGGTCTAGGACTTCAAAAAGTCTTCATTCATTACAAATAAATAAAATATAATTTTTCAGTGTCAAAATATGATATTTCATCAAAATCCAACACTTATAATAGAAATTAGAGAGATCAAATGTAAAATTAGTGCTCAAATTGAACTAATTATTATAATCGGTATAAAAGAACTATTAGATCGACGCATATCAGGTGACTGATAATGGAACAAGAATTGAGGGATCTGGACCGAAGAGATCACTCTACATGAATGACTTCAATTGTAAGTTTGTGCGAGCGGAATTGTGATCAAAAACTAGTACTTATAATCTATTTCACTTTACAACAAGGTCGCCATAATAGGTACCCAAGCGTCACGGGGAGCCTGATCATCAATCGGCGAGCGCAGGATCAGGCATCTCGGTGTCAGTTTGAGTCGACAGCGATCGTTCCGAAGGCATAAGCCGTACGCTACCGCCGACCACGAGAGATATGGCCGCTTTACTAAACTATATTTGTACCTACGAAAATCCCTATCCGAAAAATTAACCCTGAGATAAACGGCAAATAATGAGTTCCGCTGTCTAACAAAATATGTTATTTTAAATGAGTAAATAGTTCTTTTCATTCAGACTCAATACAGTCGCATTTGACGAAAAACTGTACTTTGATTTTTTAGAAATCATCTGGAATAAATTTTATTACTACAATTATCTTAATAACTTCACGATTAAGATTTCTGTGAAGTATGTCGTAATGCCAATAATGACATATTCATTACGATGTTTGTTAACAAAGCGAATGTGTATATTTATGCACACTAATATAGCAGCTAATGAAGTGTAATACACTTCACATAACAGCTGTACAATTTTTGTAAAGAGAGAAAAAATTATAATCAAAATTCAATTATGAAAGAAAGAAGTAAAGAGTACAAGAAACGAATCAAGTTTGTTCGGAGATAATGGTTACTGAATTAACGATACTTAAATAATCGTTTTTATTTAAGCATATGGCAATATTAGATTATTTGTATTATTATTTGAGATAATTTATAGAATATTCTCTTAACTTCAATTCATTATAATGCAGAAATAATTTTCAAACAATATCACAATGATAAAACAAATGGTCCACACTGAGTAAAACGTAATCTACCAGAGTTAGTCTCAAAACTATAATTGTTTTTTAATATTCTGATTACGAATGGTCGGTTTCAGAAATTTCCATTATGACCCACATAATAATTCACCAGTATATATAATATTATTCTGCTACTGTACAGGCATGTAAACCTAATTTTGTATCATTTGTGCCCATTTAAATCATTGTAGAGTAAAAATATAGCTTGTCATTCTTTATACTGGTTGTATTTACAGTATTAGTATGTATTTATAGTCAACTACTGTTATAGCATTGTTATTTAGACTGAATAAGGTTACAAAGTGACCAGTAGTATAACTTTAATTTTCATTTAAATGAATGGCAATAGGTTTGAGTGCGATTTCTTTAGTTGAGTCGAAATATGTGATAAAATAATAAAACATGTAATGTTGTGAACATTTCATGTTTTATTATTTTATCAGTCGACTATAATAATGTTCAACAACAAAAAACAAGTTATAATGTACATTGTCTTTTTATTTAAAACGATAGCGTTTACAATTGTGATGAAAAAAATTGAACACATCCATTTAAAAGGCAAGAAATTTGGTGTGCTGTCACTGACAAAATTTGCTAACACTGACATTTTGTAATCACACATTGTCTTTGACAATTCTATTATGACGAAATATCAATTGAGCGTATTAAATAATAGTTTCAAATGTATTGTGTGATAATATTGAAGTATATATACAATATAGTATTCAAGCATATATTTTTTTGAAAATTGATTTTAAAAATAAATGCAAATTAAACATTTTACCACAATACATTCTAAATGCTGTAATACAATTCACATTTCTATCTTATTCTAACATATAAAACAAATACAAGAACTAATAAAAATGAATAACAACTACTTGTTGTCTACATTTGTATTGTCTTTGTTGTTTAAATATTAGATAAAATTTTAATGAAACATTGTTT